>CAJHQQ010004686.1:0-24793 GCA_905132885.1 Moricandia moricandioides | reverse complement strand
TCGGTTTGATTATTTATTATATAAATATATCCAAAAACCAGAAAATATTACTATAAATTTTGAAAAAAATGTAAAAAACTAAAAAAAAAATACTGATAATATATCAGTAATATCAACAAGTAACTAATATTTTGGATATATCCGATCGGTTTTGAGTAGGAATCAACAAGATATGAATCGATAGATATCCATGAGTCTGCATGATTCGATAGGGTAAAATAACTATAATCAAACCTAATATAAACAAATTTTAATTTGGGTTGATCCTGCCTCCTGGTTTGAGTTTCTCGGTTACATAACAAAATTCACACATGCACATCACTATATTCATAAACACGTTAATTTGAAGCATTGAGTTAATGCGTGTTGTGTAGGGTTCAAAACTGCGACAAAGGCTTGTTGCGGCAATGGAGGACAGTTCGCGGGCATAGTACCGTGCGGACCGACATCGAGTATGTGCGAGGAAAGGGATAAGTATGTGTTTTGGGATCCTTATCATCCTAGTGAAGCAGCTAACGTTATCATCGCCAAGCAATTGTTGTATGGTGATGTTCAAGTCATCTCTCCCGTTAATCTCAGTCAACTTAGAGATTTTGGATTTGATTGTTTGGAGATTAATTCTACACTCTTTTTCTTGCATCTACGTTTGTTGTACGCAAAGTTAAAACCGATCTTTGTAATGTATATGTATGTGGGTGTGGCTTTAATTTTAGTGAACAAAGATGTGATAATCTTAGGCATATTTAACTGCAATCTCCAAGAGAAGAGCACATAGTTCTTGAGGCTTGGAGAACATTGGCATATGATCAGCATCTTTGATCTCCATTACTTCCTTTACGGGAAAGTTCTTGATCATCCAACGCTGGTAATCATCAGGTACAACATTGTCCTTGCCGCATATGATGTAGATACGTGTAACAGATCCGTACCCTTTCTCAGTGAAGCTTCTTGTCCCTGCCAGATTGTCCGTAACTGATGGGCTTACCCTCATCAGCATTTTCGCCAATTCAAGATCCTAACAAAAAAAGTTTAACTAGCAAACTCTTGTTTATGACATAAAAATAGAGGTTTTGATTAGGCTTAGAGACTTACTTCGACTGGAGAAAGTTGATACACGTGCTTGGCTAAAAACTGTGGTCCAAAAAGAGCAAACTGTAACGGATGATCAGGTCTCCCATAGCTCCCAAACACTGTATCCAACCAATCTTGCTGTGAAATGCTTGCCATCAGCTGCAGATTTCATCATATATAAAAAAAAGCACTTGGAAGAGATGATAATGTGCAATAGAATCATACATTTTTGAAAACATAAGCAGGTGGGTTTCTTGTGTCAGGCATGATGGATGTCACAAAGACAATAGCAGCGATCTTATGAGGGAAAATGTCAGCCGCAAAAGCTGAGGATATTCCTCCCATGCTATGAGCAACAAGAACCACCTTATCTTCATCTAGCGAGCTCAGAACATCAAGCAACGGTTTGCAGTAATCATGTAGTGTTTGAATCTCTTCCAGTCTGGTCGTGTTTATGCCCGATGCAGCTAGATTTACTGCGGTCACAGTGTGACCTGCAGCCTCGAGGTACGGTTTCACCTTGTACCAGTACCATGCGCCGTGGCCGAGCCCATGGACAAGCACAAAGTGCTTCTGGTTCTTCTTATCCATTGTCAGCCTTCTATTATTTCTTCCTTCTTTTTTCTATATAAATATTCATTTATGGTAGGATGCTTTTGGCAAAAGGATAAGTTTTAATAAACAACTAGTCTTTGATCCGTGCGCACTCACAGTTGTTATTTTTATAAACATCAAATATTGTATTTAATTTGTTTGATATAACTGTATATATGACTGAAATTTAATATTCGATATCCGATTCGGGATCTCATCCGCTTCGAAAAACGGATATTCGGGGATCCTGACAATGATTTTACGGATTCGACTTATCTATGTACAAATTCAGATATTAAAATTTAGGTCTCGATATCCGGATCAGAATATAAATATTTAAAATTTAATTATAGTTATTTATGTATATTATATATATTTTTATATAAAATAACTAAAATTTTAATTTTATTAAATTTTATTGATTTTTAAGTTTTTTAAATAATAATTTTAAATAGACTAAATAGATAGTTAATATTTAGTTTTAAATAAAAAAACAGGTCTAGATATCCGCGTGTATTCGGAATTTAGTCCGAATATCCTAACCCCAAATATCCAGATCCAGATAACACTTTTACGAATCCGACGAATGCATATCTGAATCCGTATGTCGTAAAATGCCTCAGATATTCGATGCGTCCTAGACCTAACTGTGCACGTGTCTTATATGGTGATTAAAATTTTTAAATTTTTAAATTACATAAGTTATTCTTATTAAATATATATCATACAAATGAATAATACATTGTATTTGTTTGTATATATAACCTTTTATAATAAATAATAGTATGTATTGTTAGTCACTAAATTGTTATGAAAAGTTACATGATTTTGTTATTATAAATGAATAAATTCAGATTATAATCGAAAATTATTAACATTATTTTTTTATAGTTCGAATATTGTTGGATAGCTTATATGAATATGAATAAAAAATAAAACTAATTTAATGCTATATATATGTAATTCTGTTTTTATTATAAAATTTTGGAAACACATATACATTTTTTATGAAATGTTCAACTATAATAACAAAAGTTGTTAATGGGTTTAGCCCAAATTTATTTTTTTTTCTTGTTAAGAATTAGTGTTTATATGTTTGGAAGTAGAGATAATATCAATAATATTTTTTGTAAATATTAGATAAAAATAAGGATTTTATACTTTTCTTTTAATAAATTAGATGTGGACATTTTGCAGCCAGTGACACGTTTTCTCATGTTTGGCATTTTCTAAAAGTTTGTACAGACCTGCCAGATGGAGAAGCTCTTCACATGAATTTTCCTCTACATGCATTGAGTAAAACAAATAATGAACAGAGTTGAAAGTTGCGTTCCAAAAAAGTTATTATGGATATTCCATTTTTCATCTTGCAAGTTTTCACTACAAGAAAACTCGGCCATTACTAGGACGAGTTTCTTCGTAAAACGTTCATCGTAAAGCCTTTTTCCTCGTAAGGTAGTAGCTAATTTACGAGGAAACATTTCCTCGTAAAGTCCTGGGTTGTGTTTCCTCGTAAGCTCCTCGCAACATTTCCTCGTAAAATCGTAGTAATGTTTTACTCATAAGATCGTAGTAAAATCTTACGAGAAACTTACTAGAAAATGTTACGAGGATTTTACTTGGAATCCTTACGAGGATTTTGCTTCGAAATGGTTTTTTCCCTATTAAAAAAATTAATTATAAATATAATTTTTTTATTTTTTAAAAATTAAAAAAATCAAATTATAAATAAAAACTAAAAACAAAATATTTTATAAATAACTAAATAATATACAGAAAGTTTTAAAATTTATAATATACAATTAAAATAAAAAAAAACTACGGATGGTGGTTGTGAAATTGCTGAAAGTCGTCCTGGCTCGGGAAATCCTCTCCATAGTTGGTGGCCGGCTGTGACTGTGATGGTGGCTGCTGTTGGGTTGGAATTCGTCCTCCGCCTTCCCGTCTCTGACGCAACATCTCCTCCAAATGCGGGTTTCCAACCGCCATAATCTCGAGGACATTGGTGAGAGAAGTGACATGGTCAGTGAGCGAAGACAACTCCGAGCGTAGCTGAGCGTTGACATCGTGCTGCTCCTGATGATAAGACGATGTCGCTGCAGGGACATCGTTAACCGAGCCAATCCCGATGATAAGCCCATTTTTCCTAGGGGCGGCCTGTAAATAAAAATATTAATAACATTTAAAAAAAATTAAAAAAAAATATTTAAAATTAATTAATAGTAAAACGAAATTATTTACCTGCTCGTAAATCTTATCCACTTCAACAGTGGATAATATGACTGGAGTCCCAGCCTGCTGAGTCAACTGGGTCTGGCGCTCGTCAACCCTCGCAACAACCTCGTTGTAGATCCGCTCGGAAGCAGGATCTACAAAATGTCCAGCCTTGTTCCGGTGGGTCCTCTCGTTAAGGTCTTTCAGAGATGGAAGAACTCCTGTCTCCTTAGCCTAAAATTAATTTATAAAATTAAATATTAATTTGGAATATTCAAATAAAATAAAAATTAAATAGATTAAAAATCATCTTACCATGTCTAGACGAATTCCCGCGTGAGGTTTTCGACCCGTGGTGTGAAGCACCTTCGTGTTGCCATGCTCGTCTTTGGTCATGCGGTTCCCGGAGTTTGTGTTGGAGGTTCTGACCGAGTCTGGCAACTCCCAATAGCTGATGAGGCCATCCCACACCGTGGTTGTGAGGCAATCGGGTTTCACGGCCTCGTAACCATCCACCTGATTTAAAAAAAAATAGAATTAATTTAAGTCAGTATGTAATATTTTTAAAACTATATATATATATATATATTTAATTTATAAATCTATATATACCTGATAGTCGCCCTTCCAGTTGTAGACCATGTCGAGCAATCGTGCTCTTGCCTTGGCCTCAAACTCCTGCTTCACCCGCTGGTGAATCCCAATAGACCAGCGATACTTTTGCTGTATAACCAGAAAAAATAAAAGATGGATTAGTTCAATAATATCAATAATTTTAAATAATTAAAAATAAATTAACTAATTAAACTTACAGCAAACGATATGAACCACGTCTTTTTTGTGTGGCTCGCCGTCATCTTCCAGTTTGGAGCTGGATCGGGAAAGTATCCCTTAATGCAGTCCGAGACGCTAGATCCGACACAATTGTCAACACCAAACCTGGAAAGACACAAAATAAATCATTAATTAGATTAATTTTTAAATATTTTGTTAATTAAGAAATAAATAAAAAAAACTTTTTTAAAATTAAAACATACCAAAAAATGTTTCGGCCGTCCCGTCGGATAGGATCTAACTCTGCCAGCCATTCTCTGCCTGGAAGGGCCAAAATATCCTCCACCGTGTACACCGCAAAGGGTGCGTTCGGCGGCACATCCAAATCGGGATGAACCCCGACCGGTGGAGGAGGAGGAGGAGGATGGGGTTCCCGGGACGCCGTAGAAGCTCCCTGAGTCTCGGGAATCGAAGATGAACCGGGAGCTGACGAAGATGAACCCGGAGCATCCTGACGCCCAAACATGTCTCCGTAGTGACTCCCCTCGAGAGACGACGTCCTCTTACCGGCAGCCTTAGCAAGCTTGCTCTGTCTAGGCATCTATATTTTTTTAAAAAAATCAAAACATTAATTCCCCGTATAGTTTAAAAAAAACACTAAATAAAAGTAAACCAACATAATCTAAATTCCCTAAACTAACCACCTAATCTAAATTCCCTAAACTAACCACCTAATCTAATCACCTAACTATGAATTAAAGAGTACCTTTAGAGGATTTAGAGAGAAGGTTACTAGCAAATGAGAAACTGGATTGCTCGAGTATATATAAGGAATTTGGTTTCCTCGTAAAGCCCTAGTAATTATACTAGGAACTTACGAGGAAATAGATATGCCCGTGTTTCTATTTCCTCGTAAGTTCCTCGTAAGCCTCTTACTAGGGCTTTACGATGAAAAGCCTTTACGAGGACATTGCTATGCCCGTGTTTAGTTTCCTCGTAAAGCCCTAGTAAATCTTACTAGGACCTTACGGGGAAATAGATATGCCCGTGTTTTCTTTTACGAGGAAAGGGTTTATAAATCCCTAAACTCGAAACCCCAAACCCCAAACCACAACTTCCTTAACTTATAACCTCTTCTACAACCAAACTCCTAACCTCTTCTACACATAAACCCCAAACCCCAAATTCAAATTGATTTTGTGATTAAACAAACTTAAAACATATATAATTCAAATTCATTTTTGTGATTAAACAAACTTATAAACATACATAATTCATTCGGATACATTGTCGTCATCTGTTGAAACATCATCATTTTCTAAAAACTCGTCGTCTACACCTTCGTCCGTTGAGTGATCAGGAACATCTTCGTATTCCCACCACGAGGAGCTGTTTCTAGAGCACCGTAGTAATCGATTTGCGCTTCGATTTGTTCTTCAGTTAAATATGGAGGAGGAGTGTCCCTGACAACCCTTTTGTGCCTGAACAATTTCTTGTTTCTTCGGTATGGGTGGTGAATGGGAAGAAATCGACGGTGACAATCGAACCAACTAGTCTTCCTACCATGCTTCAACTGAAATGATCTGTCATTCCATTACAATATGGACAAGCTAATCTCCCATGTGTAGTCCACCCAGACAACATACCATATGCAGGAAAGTCACTTATGGTCCACAAAAGCATCGCTCGCATCATAAAGTTTGTTTTCGTTGAACAATCATATGTCCTCACCCCTGTTGACCACAAATCTTTCAACTCTTTTATCAGTGGTTGTAGAAAAATGTCGAGAGATCTTTTTGGATGTTTTGGACCAGGTATTAATATGGTCATGAATAGAAACTCTCGTCGCATGCACATCTCCGGTGGCAAGTTATACGGTGTAAGAAAGACCCGCCACAATGAATATTGTCTCCCAGACATTCCAAATGGACTAAATCCATCAGTGCATAATCCAAGATACACATTCCGGATATTGCTAGCGAAATGTGGATGTACATTGTTAAAATGTTTCCATGCTCTTGCATCTGATGGATGAGTCATCTCTCCATCCGTCTGAGTATGCTCGGCGTGCCATCTCATCCCTCCAGCTGTCTCCTCAGATTGGTACAATCTTTTCAATCTGTCTGTGATTGGTAGGTACCACATCCTTTGGTACGGTACCCTATTACGCCCTCGACCTTGCGGTTTATATCGTAGCTTCTTACAAAATTGACATTCTTCTAACTTCTCATCATTTCCCCAGTAAATCATGCAGTTGTCGATGCAAACGTCTATCATCTCCGAGGGCAACCCAAGACTATATACCAATTTCTGAATCTGATAATAAGATTCAGCAGAGACATTGTCTTCTGGCAAATACTCTTTAAACAAGTCTGCCCATGCATCCATACAATTTTCAGGTAGATTGTGATCGGTTTTAATACTCATCATTCTAGCAGCCAACGACAATTTAGACAGACCTTCTCTACAACCATTGTAAATTGGCTCATTCGCAGCATCTAACATTTCATAAAACTTTTTTGCATCTAAGTTAGGTTCTTCAACTTCATCGTCATCATGAGTTACCAAGGCATCACCTACCATATCATGAACCCTATCACAATCAACCATTTGTTCCTCTTGGTGATGATAGCTATTACTACTGCTACCTTCATTACGCAAATGCTCAACCGGTTCAATCTGAAAATTGCTATTACTACTGCTACCTTCATTCCTACAACTAGCATCTTCTCCATGTTGATACCAAATATAATAATATGGCATGAAACCTCTATTTATTAAATGCTTCCAAATATTCTCACGAGGGCCTAATTTGGTATTGCAACATTTCCGATAAGGACAAAACATCTTACCACTTTCCTGCGTGAGTGGTGTCGAATCTGCTTGATGCATAAACGTCTCCAACCCTTCGAGAAATTCTTTCGTCACCCCTCCCGTTATTATCTCTGTGTGAATACATCCACTTCCGCAACTCGAAAATATTTTCCGGACCAGACATTTTTTTTTTGTTTGATTAAGCTTATAGCTGATTTTTTTTTGATGTGTTTCAAATGAATCACATATGGTGGTATTTATAGGAATTTTCGAATCTGAGAATTTACTAGGAAATTGCTAGGAAAAGTAAGTACAAAACACATTTTTGATTTAAATTCGATATTTTCTATCCATTTCCTCTTAAGTTCGTAGTAACAAAATCTTTCCTCCTAATTTCGTAGTAAAGGGTTACTAGGCTTTTACGAGGAGAAGTTTTACTATGAGTTTACGAGGAAAATGAAGTTTTCCTCGTAATAGCCACGTAAGGTTACTTCGATTTTACGAGGAAACCTTTTTCTCGTAAGATTACGAGCACTTTACGAGGAAAACAGGTTTCCTCGTAAAATCGAAGTAACATCGTAGTAATTTTACGAGGAATTATTTTCCTAGTAAATTTTCCTAGTAAAAGCTTAGTTTTCTTGTAGTGTTTGAAAGTTGAGTTCCAAAAAAATAAAAAATAAAAATAAAGAAAGAATAGTTTGGTTTACTAAACCAAAAAATAAAGTTGCAGTAAACCAAATTTAATTCCAAAATAATTAAGTTTGGTTTACTAAAACTCAAAATTCAGATTATCTCTTAATCTAAAAGGTTACCACCTCGTAAATAAAAAAGTCTACCGCATATGTAAATTGGTTATATAACTCTGCCAAAAGAAACTAAGTCAATTGTAAAAATCTCATTTATAACAAATCTCTTGTCTCGTTCGACATATATACTTCAAAAATCTGTTTTTTATACAAATCGGACAAATAACTCTACCGTAGAAAGAAATCTAACGTTTTAAAGAAATCTGACGTTTTAAAGAAAATCTGCCACCACTATTATGATAGATTATATTTTTTTATCAGATTTAGTAAACAAACTTAATGTTCGATAGTTTATTTTTGGAAAAAGAAATTTGCTAATGACCTAATTTTAAGGTTACTTTGGTAACTAAATTTTTTTTTATAACTGTAGACGAGGCCAATTTCGACCAGAAAAATATTATAATAATTTAAAAAAATTATGAATCATTCTAGTATAAGACAATTAATTAGAGTCATTCCAAAATTTTTCCCTTATGGATATTCCTATTTTTTTCCATCTTGCAAAACACATACCTCCCTTTTATTAGAGAAGAAAATGAACTTAACTCTGCATCTTTGATCTCCATCACTTCTTTTACAGGAAAATTGCTGATCATCCAACGTTGATAATCCTTAGGTACCACAAGGTCCTCTCCGCTTACAATATATACACGTGTGACGGATCCATACCCTTGCTCACTAAAGCTTCTTGTCCCCGCCAGGTTTGTTTGTAACTAATGGACTTACCCTCACCAACATTTTCGCCAAAACAAGATCCTAACAAGCAACAATCAAGAAAAGACTAACCGAGTTTACTAGCTCGATCGAGGTGTGTTTCCACCTTGTACTAAGTCCAAGCGTCATGGCAGAGCCCATGGACAAGTACAAACCACTTATTGTACTCCTTCTCCATTGCCATTCAACACTTATATTGATGGTTAGTTTCCAGGATACTCTTTGTATATTGACTGTTAGGTTTTGGTCATTCTCTAAGATACATAGAATGCCAAACCAACACTACATTTACTGTTAGTTTTTACTTTTATTTTATTCAACTACAGAAAGCAATAAAGTCTGGATCTTTAGAAAGTTTTACTTAGAACACACACTTAATTAAATTACCTAATTCAAATACATTTTTGTATAAAATCTTGTTGAAGTGGTTTTGTATGCTACTTTCAAGAGATGATCACTTACTAGTTGCGGCTTGCAGAACATTGGAATATGATAAAATAAAGTTTCCTGGATATTATTCACCGTTGATGTTACGTTGAATTGCCTTTTCCACTTTGTAAGCAGAATAGTAAACTATATTTGTTTAGATTCAGTATGCTTAGTTACAGTTTTTTTTTTTCTTTTTGCAACTTTTGGTTAGTTACAGTTTCTTGTTAGCCTAGATTAATGTTTCCCTCAGTTCTTGCACTTCTTTTATGATAGATGCTGAATAGTAAACTATATTTGTTTAGATTCAGTATGCTTAGTTACAGTTTTTTTTTTTCTTTTTGCAACTTTTGGTTAGTTACAGTTTCTTGTTAGCCTAGATTAATGTTTCCCTCAGTTCTTGCACTTCTTTTATGATAGATGCTGAATAGTTGTAGGCTTTTGATTTTTCTCTTGAAGATACTAAATGTGCGTTAGTGGTCAGGTTTTACGGTGTTCCATAATGACCTTAAGGGTCGAAGGTTCAAATCCGTTGTCTTCATATTTACCCTAGCGTGTGACCAGATTACAGTGGTATCTAATTCTCCTTAAGAGCAATCGGGTATGGGTGGCGCCAGTGGTTAAGCCCCCGGAAATTAGTTGGTTGGGTCACGGTCCGTCAGATATCTTAAGTCAACTAAAAAAAATTTTGTTCTTGTTCTTATTCAAGAAATTGTTGTTTTATTTTTTTGTTTATCAAATTAGTTAAGTTAAGGTCTGTTAATTTGAGTTTTTGATATGCCTTGAATCTACTTGTGACTCTACATCAGATAGCCGGAGATGTCGTCTTACATATCTGTGTGGTTTTACCTTTTTTTTTTTTCATATGCTTCCGCTTTAACTTCTTGCATGCACCCGTTATAACAACTGTGTAAGGAAATCTTTCTTTTGGCTAGTCAATTTGTGTCAAAAATGTTTCTGGCTAACTAGAAGTCTATGTGTGTAACTTTGGCAATAGTTCCACGGACGAAATATGCCTTCTTATTTGTAAAACCATTCTTATGAATTATACTGTTCTTAGTTTTCATATACACGGTGTGTTCTCTTAGGGTTTATCATTGTAGTGGAAGCTGAAGTTTATAATTACTTTTCTGAGTTTAATTTATGCATATTTCCGAGAGCCGAGCAAAAGTTCTTGAGGCTCTTGGAATTCATTGGGCATAAGATCAGGCATCTTTGATCTTTACTACTTCTTTTGGTGGAAAGTTGCTGATTATCCAGTACTGGTATCCCTTGGGTCCTCTTCGCATATGATATAGATACGTGTAATAGATCCATACCCTTGCTCGGTGAAGCTTCTTGTCTCTGCCAGATTGTTCGTAACTAAAGGGTTTACCCTCACCAACATTTTAGCCAATTAAAGATCCTAACCAATGACAACATTCAACATTAATATATATTATAACCGAGGAAATTTGATTAGGTTTATGTGTGTTACTAGCAACCACATTTGATTAGGTTTGGAGTCTTCAACCGGAGACAATTGACAACATTTCTCGGCCAAGAACCTTGGTCCAAAGAAGACTAGTCTCTAGAGGACGACCAGGTGTTCCATAACTTCCAAACACGGTGTCCAAGAACTCTTCTGGTGGAATGCTTGCAACCAACTGTACATTTCACTCAGATATAAGAATCATTTGAAGAGATTGTACATTACCTGACCAAAACCTAATCAAACATGTTTTAATTTCAGGCGACTTAAATTAATGGCCGTGTTGATTCTCTGGCCAAAAGAGCTTGAGCAAGATGATATATCTTTTCCATGTAAGTCATAACATGTCGATAGTAACAGCTCCTCGGAATAACTGTTCTACCTACCAAATCCCCTATATATTAATCCTGGAGCATTAGAACTTTTAAGTGTAGCCACGTGTCATCACCAGGATGATTCTCAGAATCCTTAGAAAAAAGTTGGTCCATCTAATTATAGATTATACTTTTATTAAATTAACATTCATAATGATTAGTAGTGCATAAAAAGATATTTTACATTCTTTTCTTAAATAAAAGCTACGGAATTACCTAATATGATTAGCATATATGTGACAATTAATGTTTTGAATAATAAAGATTTGATAATATATTTTGTATTCTTCATCATTTTTTAATTTATATTATAAAAAATAAACAATCACATTATCATTAAACTAATTATCATATTAGTTATTCGTGCATAAAATTACGAAATTACCTAATATGATTAACAAATATGTGACAATTAATGATTTTGAATAATAAATATTTGATAACAATATATATATCTTCCATCATTTTTGTTCAATTTTATATTCTTGAAAGACATTTAAAAATCACATAAGTATATAATAAAAAAATCTTGATTTTTTCTAAATATATTTTGATTTTTTTAATATAAATTACTTAGGCTGTTAAAAATCTACGATGAAATATTTTTGATCAATTGTTTAACTTTTTTTATTATAACAAGATATAAATGATCATGAAATCATGTAAATATGAAGTCTCATTTAATATATATATACATTTATTTCAATATCGTTTAAATTAAAAAATATATATATCATATATAAAATACATAAACATGTTAATAAAAATAATATTCATATTAATAAAAATAATATTTTTGTCACAACAAATATAAAAATGTTAATAAAATCATATGAGTATCAAGCCTCAATAAATAAATATTTATATTATATATATTATATATCTATATCTATATCATTTGATTTTAATTATATAATATATAAAATAAATAAATGATTTATTTTGTTTTTATCAACAAAAAGTTTTGTAAATAAAGAGAAAGATTTTTTTATTTATGTTTTTACTTGAATTTAATTGTATACATAATATCTATTCCCTCCTCAATTATTTAATATATTTATTATTGCATAATATGTAAATTAATACAAAATAAATAATATTATGTACAAATAATTTGTATATATAATTAATCTTCATTCTGCGCAAGCATGAATCTCAAATGTTATTTGATCATATCATTTCAAAAATATGATTTTTCATATCGAAGTGAGATGGTGAATTATAACATTTGAATGATATCATTGAAACCCAATGTAAATTGGGTTGACTGCTTAAAACCCCCTGTAAATATAATCACAATATCCATTCCGCCCTCAACTATCAAGCTCATGACAAATTCACCCAAACTTATGATTTCTCTTTAGATCTCCCCCTAAAGTTTTTATTTCCCCCTCTCTAATTCAATTTCAAAATCGAGACTAAAGAGAAATTAACTGCGTTATGTAATTAACGATTGCCCATTAGGAAAGAACCCGACCAGACATTAAAAAAAGAATTCGACCCAATTTTTTTTTAAAACCCAAATCGATTTGGGATTTTTATTAGGGGTAGTCTATCTTCTTCACTCGATGACACAGAGGGACCCCGAAGAAAAACTGGAAACAGAGAGAGACGACGAGGAATTGAGAGAGAGAGAGAGTGAGAGAGTGAGAGAGAGAGAGAGAGAGATTGAGAGAGAGTGTGTTTGAGAGAGAGAGAGTGTTTGAGAGAGAGAGAGAGTGTAGTCTCTCTTTGTCTCTATCTCTCTCTTCGTCGTCGTCTCTCTCTGTTTCTCTCTGTCTCTCCAGTTTTTCTTCGGGAGTCGGAATCCCTCTGTGTCGTTGAGTGAAGAAGATAGACTAACCCTAATAAAAATCTCAAATTGATTTGGTTGAACAATCAAAATTAATCTTCAACGATAATTAGTATATTAATTTCACCCCGCGCATGCGCGCGGGTAATCATCTAGTTTTATTTAATACGTGAGTTAGTTGCATTCTAGTTTGTGTTTGGTAAATAACACTATGCTTTGTGTCCACACACGTTTGTTTCCTTTCTAGGTAAAGTTATTTTGTTCGGTTCGGTATATTTATTAAATATAGTAACCGTTTTAATTAGAGTAGGCGCTAAATTGTACCTACTAAATTGGTTCTTGAGTAGCACTAAATGTGCATCATATAATGTATGTGTTAATAGAATCTACAACAGTTACCCTAGATATTATTAAAAGAAAAGTACAAATAAAAAATAACTCTAAAATTTACCACTTATTTGCATTAGAATGCCACTACAATACTTAATAAATCTATTTTTTTAGATTCTTTGTCTTTTCCTGTTTTATTAATATATTTTCAAAATTAATTATTAACGAAAACAACTATTTAATTACATTTTAATGTCACTCAATACTACACAATCCTAACTTTTAGAATTTATTATCTTTTATTAAATTAAACAACCATAAAACATACCTAAATTTTTTATATAATATATAAATAAATATACATTAATATAGAAATATATTATTTTATGTATATTTTCATGTAAATGATAGCCCAATGTAAATTTAGTATGATAAATGTAGATGAATTTAAAATATATAACATCATATTTTAAATAGTATATAAAACAATTTTATTATACATTATCATAAAATTTTAATCCATAAAAATTAAAAAATACATTTGTACGAATGAATGGGTCATATTATAAAAATATGGATGATACAATTGACGGTTTACAAAATAAATAAAATTACTCAATATAAACTATAAATTATTGTACTTAAAAATGTTATATTAAACAAATATTTAATACAGTTAAATTATTAATATAAATATTATCACATATATAAAATTAATATTTTTTTAATAAAAACAAACATTTGCGCGGGTCAAGATTGTTATATTGTTAAGGTGAGTTGCACTTTTTGTAAATTATATACTAGATTCTAACCCTCCATTTAAAAGGGCGGAAGTATTTGTACAAAATTTAATTTGATAAATAAGAATCTTTTGTTGTATATAATATTATATAATTTTATTGCTTCATGTTTGTATTAAATATAAAATATAGATATATAATATTATTGTAATTTAGTCAATCCGTACTACTAATTTTCATAATGAATTATTATAAATTTATGTATCTTATTTTTTTTAAATTAGTATATAAAACTTTATTATAAAATTTATTTAATTTCAATTTATACATTAACATATTATCATATACATTCTAATTTTATATGAATTTTTTTTTCATTTAATATACTTTATATTAAATGAAAACACTTTTAGTAATTAAATCTGTAAAAAGTTAACTTTTATAAAAAAATTGAGTGTTTATTAAATTTTTATTAAATAAAATAATTTTATTAATATTAATAAAAATTATAAAAAATGTGAGACTTAATGCTTTATATTTATTTGGACACACGTTTAATTATTATTATATTTGTGAATTAGTAATATAATTTTGTTTTACATAATTACCATCAATGAGTTTCTTTTATTTTTAGTTACCAATGACATTTACGTAATATTACAAATGACTAAAGTTTAAGTCCAATATAATGTTTCTGTTTTAATAAAATATATATGAACAAGGTTATTTTCATAGAATAATTCTGTTTAAATAAGATAGATTCATAGACCTAAAAAAATGTTTTATACCGATATTTGAATCACATTTGAGATTTAGAACATAAGCAGATGAGGTTCTCATGTCGTGTAAGAAATATGTCCAATATTATAAATAATTATTTATTTGATTCTTTCATATATTCTCAATCAGATTTTGGACAAATTTATAAAAAAATAAATATTTATTTATTTTTGTTAAAAAGTATTGAAAATTTCTCAAATTTATGAGGAGAATATAAAAATACATACATTTATTTATACAATTTTTTTGATGAAAATATTAAAATATATATTTATTTAATATTTTTAGAAGGTTGTGCAAATTTGTCAAAAATTCTTGACGAATTTAGTTTTCTTGATAATTCCATTGAAGGTTTCTATGTTTTTATATAGTGTACCATCTATAACTATGCTGTAAAAAAGCATGAGTGTTCGGATATATGTTGGCGTCCGGGTCAGGTTTTTCGGATTTCGGTTCTATTTTATAACATTTTTTGGGTTTCATTTCAGTAAATTTTCAAATACGGGTCAGACATCGGTTTCGGGTCAGTTTTATATCACATCCTATAACCCATATATTGTTCAGATTCAGGTTATCTCGTATCGGTTCAGATATATCTGAAATAAAATCTAAAATTTAAAAGCAAAACATATGAAATATATTTATTTATTTATATATAATTGAGTAGGTAAAGTACTTATTTAAATTTTAAATAGTAGTTGTTAGATATCATATCAAAATAAATATGAAATTCAATATTTGAAGTATATATTTATTTTTCATATATTTATATTGTATATTTATTTGGACATTCATATCGGTTTCTTCGGATATTTTTTTATAGATTTTCCGGTTTTTCCGAGTTTTCGGGTTACTCATTTGGATTCGTTAATAACACTTCAGATTCAGATATATTTTCTAACAACTTACAAGACCCGTTTGGTATTTTTATATTTCAGACCAGATACGGATCGGGTTTTTCGATTTAGGTTCGGTTTCGATTTCGGATTACGGATTTTATGCCTATGCCTAACTATAAACCTGGAAAATTGTGGCTATATATTTGATGGCCAGCTTAACCACATAATAGTTATGGTTATTAGAGCACCCCCATCAAAGGTTTAGATTGGGGGTTCACACATTTTTCAACACAAAAAAAATATTAAAATAACAAAACCCTATAATTCTCTCTCTCCTAAAACTCTCTCTAGTGATCCCCTCTCTCCTAAAGTTCATCACTGTAGCGCGGGCTCCACAACACGTGGCGGTCCGCGATTGGTCTATCTTTTTTTTTTTAAAAAACAAAAAAGAAAAACAAAAAAATTTAATAATAAAAAAAGAAAAGATGAACCCCGAAGGGGGGTCGTTGGTGTGGATGCTCTTAAGCGGCTAAAATTAGTTTAGTGGATGTCCACCTACGTCTTGACAAAAAAAGGATAGCACCTACGATGATAGAGCCACGATGATAGTATAGTAACATTTTAAAATATTTAATCGTGGTCATATGATATAGTTAAGGAATATCATGTAGTCATGAAAAGTTGGTGCCTATAGAATTTTCTTTTAGTAGTGGAGACTTTTCTGCCCAATGGTTTGTGAGAGAGAAACAAAGCAAAGATCCACATTCCACATGGCTAAAAGACTGTAATACAGATAAAATTAGACTGTGACAAGAAGGTTTATTTTTTCATCTCTTAGAGATGTTGTATAGTTGTTTCTTCTCTAGATTCAGTTGTCCTTAGATGCTTCATGGCACTTCTCTAACCACTGTTCTACCCAAAGAAGAGAAAAGTGTTTTTTACCTCTTTTTCGAAAATTTAATCATTGTAAATAGTCTCTCCCAACGTATATCAAATTCAGGTAGTAAAAAACTACTAGCATTTCTTTTATTGCTGGGCCAGCTCAAAGTTAGTTCTACCAAAAAAAAAGTTTTGGATGAACATTTCTGACTAATCTCCAATCAGAGCCGTGCAAAGACTTTTTGATGCCCTAAGCAAAACAAAAATAATATTTATTTTTACAATATTGTCTCATGACAAATTAATTTTTAAGTAATCAACTTTTTAAAAGGTAAAGTCTCATAGAAAATAAAATATTTTATTATCATTTTAGTTAACAAATTAAAACTGAAACATACAAATTGGTATTTTATTTACCTAGTTTCTTGTAAATTTGTAAACTAAGCAACACAAAATTTGCACAAAGATGAAGAAAAAAAATTAAAATGGTAAAAAGGTGATATTATAGAAACATCTAAGTTGTAACTACATAAAATAAGGAAAAAGAACATATGAGAAAAAGGAAAGAGAATATAAGGAAGTAAAAAGAATTGTTACCCTTTCTCTCGTAGAAGTCTTCTACGACTATGCAAAAGGAGATCTCCTCGGATTCGGAAATCGAAGACATAATTCGTAATGATCTGAACCTACTCCTTTATGAAATGAAATAATTACACTCAAAGTCAGTTTTATCTTTTTAATAACATAATGAGACACATTCAGCTACTCAGACACTTTTTTCTAACAGCTTCTCTTTTTCCTAAATATATTAGTCAATTCGTAACTAAATCGATGACAAATAAATCCACTTTCATTCCTTTTTGACTTAACTTTGGAAATGAAAAACATTATTTTATTTATTAGACTATATTTGATTTGACATATATCTACTTCTAATCTTATACGTTAGATCTATTGATTTACCATCAACATCAATAGTTTAAATTTCATCTCTTACAAAACATTAAATGCTTATTTCCTAGCCTATTAAAAAAAAGAAAAAATCATTAACGAAATAAAAGATGACGACGGAGAGGTAGATAACAACGACATTAACAATGAAGACCAGACGATGGTGACGATGACAACCGTAATGACGACGACATAGACGACAATGGTGACGACGGAAGCAGAGACAACAACTCTGTTCTTGTTTTGAAATCACCCACGAGCCTCAGCCAAGCTCAATTTTCAAATTGTCGTATTCGTCTTCTTCGTGATGTCAGACGGTAATTAAAGTTGGTCCGTCACGTTCTCACCTCAACTCAATCCTTCCAGCCGTGTCTCAACTCTTTTTTCTTCGTCGTGATTCATCGTCGCCTTAACCACTTCTCCTCTCCGACACGTCCTCAAACTGTTACGAAAAGCTCAAGACCAACAATGGATAATTTTGTTTTTTTGCGCCTCTGGTCCCTCATCATTTGCATCATTTTGATTTTAACTCCAAAACTCTTAAAAAATGCATATTGCTCCTCAATTTCACCCTCAAACTTTCATATTTCCATTTTATCCCATGTGATATGTATAATGAATAAACAATGCAATATGTACACCTAAATAAAATAAAAAATGATCTAAATGAACTAACAAATATTTTATTTTTACACCTAAAATGATATGTGCATAATGAACAAACAAATGCAATATACACACCTAATGAACCTTAAATGATCTAAATGATAAAATAAGAAACTTAAAATCATTTTTTGGAGCAACTATACTCAAAAAATATTAAAAGAATCAAATATAGTAAATTGAGAAATATAAAATGAAATGGTGTATATGTTATTTTTTTGAGACATTGTACATGTGGATACTGAAATATATGTGTACACATTAAGGATATTTGACTGTGAAAATATATGTGTATATGTTGATGATATTTGACCGTAAAAATATTGATACTTGCAAATGTATGTACATCTCGGTATAATTACAATTATGTACATGTGAATATCGTAAGACTATGTACACAAAGATATTATACGACTGTTGTACATGTGGATATCTAAAACGGTGTACACATAGATATTGTTATATGCTCGTACATCTGTTATGGCATATATTTCATCTCACAATAAATTTTACCTTTTGATCTCAACTGAGACAAAATTTTCACACAAAAGTAATGTTGGTTGATGAAACATTATGGTGAATATTAGCGAACCAATATCATTGTGTACTTTGTATAAAAAAATTATACATATGAATAAGAAAATTTATGTGTACACACGATTTGGGAAAATGTTAAACTTGCAAATATATGTCATAGTTTTGTACATGTCTAACTTTATGTGTACACATTCCATGTTACCTTCTTTCTTGTTAAGACATTACTTGAAAGTTTAGTTCTTTTAATATTTTCATTCTATAAATACAACAAGATTCCAACAAATCCCATTTAATCCATATATTTTCTTGATCACAAGTCACATTCAAGTTCTCATGTTTATCCAAGAAACCGTTTCCATGACACATGCACATGACACTTACGTTATCCATGTGTACATCTTGTGTAAGTTGTCCATGTGAATGGATGACTGATACAAATTGTTCAAATTTTGTTTTATGCTTACTCAAAAGACAACTCGTAAAGGAGGTTAAACCTTTGTAATAAAGAATATAGCAAATATGTACATGTACATGTAGCTCCTTATAAATTCATATTGTGAATTTACGTTTCATCTTATTATTCATAAAAATGTAATTCCTTGTTTTGTTAAGAATAATTTTATAAATATGTACATATAGATGTTTATACATGTGTACAATTATGTTTTGTAAAAACAAACATAGAAATTGTATAATCACTTTGTTTTGGTGTCCTAGATTCTAGGTTGTACACATGTACATCAAGTGCATATAATATCCACCATTAAGATGTCCATGTGTACATTAAAGTATATAATATGTATTTAATTAATTTAAGAATAATATTAATCTAATTATTTTTTAAAAGAGTAAAGCCTATATATCATAAATATCAATTAAATTTTATCTAACTGATTTGTAGGAGTCATGATAATAATGTTTTAAGTGATTCTCAAAGTGATTTATAATGTCCAATAGTAAATTTTGATTATCAAACTATCTAGTTATTGTTTAATTAGAAAATAATGTATTACAATTGTTTTTGATACAATTTGAGGATATTCTTAATAATATATACATGTACATATGTTCACATTCATATATACATATATACACATTTATTTGTATGACCAATAGTAAGTCAATATCTCACAATTTATTGGATTATTTTAATTTATTTAGATTATTTTAGCTTGAATTTAGGTGTGTATATTGTTTTTATGTGTTCATTTTCATATAGTATGGGTTAAAATGCACATTTGTAAGTTTGTGGTTAAATAATAAGATATATCTGAAATTTTGTAAGTTTGGAGCCAATTTGCGATCATAGAAAATCGTGAGGGACATTCATTCATGCAATTATAAGAACGGGCTGAAATACACATTCTAAAAGTTTTGGGGTTAATTCACAAAGATTTATGTAATTTGGAGAGTTTGGTATCAAACTGAAAACAATTAAAGAATTTGAGGACCAAATGCGCAAAATGAAGATAATCCACCATTGTTGCGTGGGCTTTCCTCTGTGAGGTGAAAACTGAAGCGATGATAACTCCGGATGGCCACCACGCCGAACTCATGGCAAGGAAGAAGCTTCACGACGAAAACTAAGTTTCTTTGTGTCTGTGAATCGAAAGGAGGAGATACGGCGAAGATGGTTGCGTCTTGTTTGCGCAGTCTAAGAACACGGCGGTTGAAGCCAGTAGCGCTATCGCGGCAAGGACGACCAAAATAAATGGAACACGGTGGTTGGAGCCGTCGCTTCAGGCTCTTGGCAGCAATTACGAGAACTGAGGCGATGTGAAGTAGAGGAGATTGATCGTTGTTTTTGCCAAGTCACTTTCTTCGACTAAACACCTCGATTCACTTTTTCATCTACTGTGGTTGTCACTTAATCCATTTTTTTTGTTTTTTACTCATTCGTTCAATACATAATTTTTGTTTGTAGTGATATTGAATGAGTAAATAAAAAATAATGATAACAAAAATAAATTGATTATTTGTAATTAAACTTACTATAATTTTCTTTTGACTTTTTAAAATCAAAATCAAGAGTGTTTTTGTTATAAAGAAGGAGAAAGAGAGAGAATGATACAAACTAAAGTTGTGGGCCATTTAGTTAGAGAAAAGATGTAGTTGGATAATCTTTGACTTTTAGTTAATAAAAACTACATTAGTAGTACAAAGTGATTGATAATGTAATTAAAACTTGAAAAGTGATCCACAGTGTAAATCACTCTTATGAAATTCAGGATTTTTATTTTCAAACTAGCTTAAATTATATTTCTTGAAAAGAAGGAAAGAAAATTACCATGATATTCAAGTATAAAATCTTGAAGCCTCCAGCAAGGAAACTCCTCACGCCAAGTCCTAACTCTAAATCCGAACTAGAGGCCCCTGCTTCCAAGCAAGGCAGAAACCTTATAGCATAATCTGACAAACCTATGCTGTCTACGTCACCTGGACAATATATATGCCCATTGTAGCATCCTACTCTCGGTTTAGGCCAGGATTTGTCGACTAAAACATGGAATATAATGTACTCATTACAGTACATTGCCAATCTTTCTACCTGATCCAGCTACGCATCATCTAAATCAGACTACTATAATGCTACGTGCCACTAAAGCCTTGCACTAAAGCCTTGCACTAAAATGTGGACTTTGTTAACCACTGAATTAGGAGTTCGGGATCATGAATCCTATGTTATCACATGATCTCATACGGCCTCGACCCTAACTCATCTAAGGAACGACAAACATCCTTCGACTATTTGCTACTAGATATCTATTTATGGGTTCATATATGGTTCAAGCTAGACAACCCAAAAAAGGCATTTTCCAAAATAAATAGGTGCATGTAAAATTCTCTTTAAAAAATAATTTAGTTATATTGTCACCAAAATGCATTTATCTTTTTGAGTATTTATTAAAGAAAAACTTTAGAATTAATTATATACAGAGTAATGGACGAATTGATAATTTATTAGGAAATATTTCGTAATAATATACGAGTAAAATGAAAACACAAAAGAAATCACATAATAATTGTAAAACCAGTAAACAGATTTTTTTGAAATTCCCCAAATTAACACTTTAACCGTGGCAAAGGTAAACCTACAAATCAAAAAACCCGAACACACATGGAAAAGATGAACAGAAAAATTGGAATAATATCTAAAAAGAATTAGTATAATTTATCTGTTATAATTTTAAGTGAATTTTATTTTGTAACCAAGTATCAAAATATATGTTTTTAATTTCAAATAATATATAGAAGATACTTGCCCAAAAAAAATTGTATGATACTTTTATGTGACGATATAATTTCATCACAATCAAATTTAATTTTGGTTGTATCCATAACTTATTTAGCAAACTCAGAAATTTGAAAAAAGATACATTATTGTTCATTTGCAACAAACCCTTATTTGTATCAAATCCAATACATTTTTCATGAAAGATTAATTTTAAACAAACTTTTCTGCAATTTCCATGAAGTAATCACAGAGTTGCTGAGGCTTGCAGAACATTGGCATGTGATCTGTCTCGTCCATCTCCATCACTATATTCACCGGAAAGTTATTAATCAGCCATCTTTGGAATGCTTCAGGTATGGCCTTGTCCTCTTTGCACACTATGTAAACCCGAGGAACATTACCATACCCTTCATCTGAGAAGTTTTTCATCTTCGATAAGTCGCTCACAAACAAAGATCCAGGTCTCTTTAAAAACAGTCCCAATTCAAGATCCTAAGTCAAGATTACATTCATCACCAGAGCCAAAAGTAAGTTAAAACCAACAAATTTATCCGTTCATTAGTAGGACTAATTCAAAAAAAATCCGGTTTACATGTGTTTTCTTTTAGTGTGAATGTTAAAAAATTTCTTACTGATTTTACAATTATTATATAATTTCTTCTCGTGTTCTCATTTTACTCGTATAATATACAAAATATTTTCTAAAAAATCATCTATCCGTCTATAACTCTATATAAGTTAATTCTAGAGTTCTTTTTTGACAAATGACCAAAAAAATAAACGTATTTTGGTGGCCGTATAACTAATTTCTTTTTGGTTTACATGTGTTTTAGTCATTGCCATCGGTCTACTATCTTTTACATTTTTCATATAGTTTTATCTTAGTTAATGTAAATGTAGAACATTTATGAAAATATGATATTTTATAGTCTACAGGAAATATCTCCAAATCTTAAAGTTTAAAAGGGGAAAATCTCATATATATCAATTTGAATTTTATATAATATATTTTTGTTTTCTTCTGGGGCGATAATTGCAAGACCACAAAATTCATTGAAGACATATTTGAATATTCATATTTTTGTATTTACCTTTTTATCATTTAACTTATATATTGACCCCATGACCCAATCATTCTAGTTTGATTTTCGATTTTTTACTGGCAGGTAATAAATTCAGAACATATAGATAAGTACCATGTGAGATATGACGATTAACTAAATTACCTCAACTGGAGAGAGCTGATACAGACCGAGCTTCATGAACTTAGAGCTGAAAAACATACTCAGCCCGGAATTGTCTGAGCCGTATGGTTTGAACTCGGTGCCCATCCATGCTTCTTGTGCCATGTTGCTTCCAAACTTTTACGTCATTACATTACAAAAAGTCAAACTCAGATATATTTTTCATAGTTTAATACACATTTAACGCCAAAAACCAAAAGTGAAATAGATCTAAAATATAGCAAATTCCATCAATTTATAATCATGTAAGTTAATGTAGTAATTAACAATTGCATCAGATTTCGGTAGATATCAACATTCATTGGACGTTTGTGTTTTGAGACGTAAAGAATGGAAAAAAAAATATGATTGGACTTTTCTTGTGTTCTTGAGACGTAAGAAAGAAAGAAAATATTTTACAAAAAAAAAAAACAAATTCATTGAACCTTTGTGTGTTTAAGACGTTTAGAAAGAAAAAAAGAAGTTCACTGGACTTTTTTGTGTGTTTGAGACCTTAGAAAAAGTTGACAATAAAAAGAGACTTTAGAAAGAAAAAGAAAACAATCCATTAGACTTTTTGTGTGTTCGATAGATACATCAGAAAGAAACAATTCATTGGACGCACGTAGACATTAAATTCCAATATATATCGTATGTAGATGTAGACCACAAAGTTTTCTAATAGTAATTTCCAAAAGGAAATCTTTCTATCATTCTCTAAGTATTTCTTTGTTTCTATTCTCTTTTATTACGGAAAATTTTGGTTATAATACTTGTTTAATTATATAAAAAATAATTGTCGGCACTAACGCCTTCAGAATTTTGAACAAAGCATTACATAATCATTTAGAAACCTATTGACTATAAACTAACCAGTAACCACGTGATGGTATAGTATAGAGGCTGGCGAAATTTAAATTGATAAGCAACATGGGTTCTAAAGTAGTATTCTTTCTATCTTTTATTATGTGGTCGTGCCAAATATGAGTCATCATTTATGATCCATTTGAATATTTAAAAAAAAAAAATTGTAGGATGTATTATTCATTGGGGTAGTCTATATTATTTCATTGGCGTGGAATATCTCAAGATAATTTAAAAAATTTATTGACTATAAATAATATAAACCTGAATATACACACACGTATTATTCTCATTTATTCTATAACCATAACCAACAAGTAAAAATAAATATAGAATCAAGTGTGTTTAAGCAAAACTTTGACTAGCAACGTGAGAGAGGATATTAAAGTAACTTGAAGTAAAAATAAAAAGAAAAATATGTTGTTTTTGTATTCTTCTAATTTACTCTTGCTAAAAAAAGGTGGAAACAACAAATAACAGTTACTTTATAAATAAGTGAAAAAAAAACATTTTCATCTTTTTTATCCTGATTGGATGTAAATAAGTGAAATTGAAAGTAAAAATATTTACTCTAATTTTTGTTACTCTAATTATACCAATCCAATCATACACATTATGTAAGAAATCTACCTTATTCGTACTAGATTAATACTCCCTCTGTTTCATAATAATCCATGTTTTAGAAAAAATATTTGTTTTTAA
>CAJHQQ010004685.1:0-24800 GCA_905132885.1 Moricandia moricandioides | reverse complement strand
GGGGGAAAAGCTGATTGGCGTGTGGCTTGGTGGTTTCGCAGGCCAACGTCTCGAGGACGCGGTTTGGCGTCGGTAGTCTTTGACGGAGCGGACAGAGTCACCACAAGGAGGTGAACCACCCATGATGACGTTCAGCCGTGATTGCGCGGTTACTCGTTTGATGTCTAAGAATGTTCGAAGATCCGCAGGGACGTTTCTGTCGCCCGGCTTTTGATGGTTCCATGTTATGGGACGAAGTTGACCGCTTTAGCCGTTGATTTATCGATTTGGAACGGTTTAGCCGCACGCGTAAATCGGTAAGGTTGGCGTTGAGTTTCTCACGTAGATCGGTGACGGGCTTGTCGATCGAGAAGGGAGGCTCTGCGGTTTCCAGACGCTGCGATTTGTTGGCTTGGAGCTTGAGGCGGAGATCGGTGCTGTTGACGTCACTGGATGTCGTCACCTTTCGCTTGAGGAAGCTTCGTAGGTCGCTTGACACTGGCGAGTGATCGTCCTCGTCGTCAGACGACAAAGGTTTCTGAGATCGTATTACTTCAATACGTTGACGACTTGCTGGTTGCCCCTCGTCTGCTGAAGAAGCTCCGTTGTCTGCGTCATCCGAAGGTTTGTCGTCTGTACGACGTTGCTCCCTGCTTTTACCACCGGACTTTCGCTGCGCGCGTTTGTCCTTGTTCTTAGACCAACTCTTGCCGGATTTTGGTTTTGGCTTTGGAGGCTGAATCTTGAAGTCGCCCTTTTCAACCGATGAGAGAAATTCAGCGTACATCGTCCTACACTCGGTAGTATCGTGTCCTTTGACGTCATGGTACTTACAGTGTTTGGTGAGGTCGACTCCTTTAGAAGATCCGGCCCCTGAGGTAGTTGGCGACGCGGGTTGAGCCGGTCCGGCTGGACTAGCTAAACCTTTCAGGACTGCCGTCTCTCGGTTGTACACGTTCCATGGCTCGCCGCATACTGAGAAGCTTGCGACTGGTGTGTTGTTCTCATCAACGACGAACAGAAGCTCGTTCTTTTGTTGTTTCTTGTCGCTGGAAGCGTGTTGACGCGGCTCCGGCTTTGCGTCGGCGGTCTTGGGCGTCGTCGGCTTCGCAAAGTTATGTTTGCCCATGATCGCTTTCGTGTCTTCCTCCATGCGGATGAAGTTGTGTGAACGAGCGATGGCGTCCTGGAGCGTCGTGGAGGTGCTTCGGTATAGGTCCTCTCGGAACTTTGAATCGAGATGGAGGGTGTTCATCAGAGCGTCGACGGCTATGTGGTCAGGGATGTCGATCTTTGAGACGATCGACTTGAAACGCTCCATGAAGTCTCGGAGACTTTGGTCTTTGGTCTGCTTTAGGTTCCACAAGCTGGAGGCCGTCGCTTCGCGCTTAGTGAACATGATGTAGGTTTTGAGGAAGGCCGACGAGAGTTCCCTGAAGCTGCTGATAGAGTTCTCCTTGAGGCCTGAGAACCAGGTCAAGGCTTGGTCGTGAAGTGTTTCCACGAACAGCTGACAGTAGGCGGCGTCCTTTTCGTCGTCGGGTAGTCGTGCGCGGGCCATCGCGATGTTGAAAGCCGTCATATGTTCTACAGGATCGCCGCCGGGCTTGTATTGCGGAACACGCAGCTTCTCGATCTTGCGGAAGTTTACGCTAGTCAGCGTACTGGTAAATGGGGTACGCTCGGTTGAAGCGAGGACACTTTCGATCTGTGGAGCGGCGCTAGTAACCTTGTGAATCGTAGAGCTCATCTGTTGAAGGTTGAGTTTGAGCTCGGCGATTTCACGGATAGTCGTGAGATCTGGGCCGACTTGAGCTGTTTCTGCAGCGTGAGGCTCGGTGGGTTCCGACTCTTCCGAGGTGTGGTCGGCTACTGGCGCCGTAGGGTTAGTGTCGAAGAGATGACGTCGAAACGGTTGAGAGTTACTCGTCTGCCCGGTGGGAGCTGCTGTTAACGCTGCGACGAGCGCGGCGAGTTGCGCTTGAGTCTCTTTTTGGATCTCGTCTTGTCTGGCGAAACGCGCCATGACAGAGCTCATGAAGTCGGGCGGAAGGGGTGTTTCGGGTACGGGAGTCTGAGTCGGCTCCTCCCCGGCGGTTCCGGAGACGGTTCTGTCGTCTGGCATGTCTAGATCTGATAACGTTGCTTTGTTCAGGGCCCCACGGTGGGCGCCAAATTGTTTGAGGTGAAAACGGTTCAAGAACAATATAAGAGTGAGATGGGGCGAACAAAGACGTTCTTTATTAGATCTGAACAAGAGGTTACAAGGAGGTAAGTAAAGAGGCGAACTAGCAGGAGCTCGGAGAGCAGACCGGAGGAATACAAAGCGGTGAGTATTGGTGAACGTAAGGAAACCCTAGATCTAGCCGCCTAGTAAGTATGTTCAAGTGTGGATGCCCTTTCTCCTCGTTGCCTTTCTCCTTTTATCGACCCTATCTTCGTGTTCGCCCTAGTTTACCCGAGCCTTGTTGGGCCTTATTCTCGTTGGGCCCGTTTAGTAGCCCGGGTAAATCATGCTTCTGCCGACTCTTCCAGAACACTCTTAGTCGCGCTACTAGACACGTCCTCGTGCTGAGGCGTTTCCTACGCGTTTAGTGGGCCGAGTACATTGTTACATTGGGCTAAGCTTCTCCATTTGATGGGCCTTGTGGAGGGGTGTAACCCATCTCCTACAAACATAATTTGGAGCCGCCAAATATATATTTGTTTGAAGATGAGGTCTATCTTTGGTCGAGGACTGGCTGGCGATCTGGGGGATCCCTCTTCCTTAGGTCGATCTCTTTGGATGATTTTGCTTTATGCTTCTTCTTTGATGGAGAGCTCTC
This sequence comes from Moricandia moricandioides, assembly GCA_905132885.1. Classification (NCBI taxonomy): domain Eukaryota; kingdom Viridiplantae; phylum Streptophyta; class Magnoliopsida; order Brassicales; family Brassicaceae; genus Moricandia; species Moricandia moricandioides. The sequence goes on along the minus strand of CAJHQQ010004685.1, from coordinate 21,996 downwards.
TTTCTTTGGCTTTATTCTTTTGTTCCTTGGCCTGCTTCGAAAAGAGTCGGATTCAAGTGCGACATTCCTTGGTCGAATTCCCCTTGTTGTCGAATTTGCAAAACTTTTCGAGATTGAAGTTTGTGCTCCTTGCGTCGGAAAGCCCTTCGATGGTGTAGTTATGTTCGCTAGATGGCAGAACATTTGGTCATGTATTACGTTTGCCGAAAGCATGTATGTGAGCTTTAGGTTCAGATCTTTCAGAGAATTCTGGGAATTTAATTTTACTGGTATTTCGGAGACATGTGTTGGCTATCTGATTTGTGACGGAGTTTGACACGTCTCTTCCATTACGCAATCTATGTCAAGCGCAGAACTGGTGGCCATGTGGACCCTAGCTTCATGTTAGTTTGATCGACGTATCTTTGGAAAGATTAGAAGTCGATCGTTCCATGCTCGTTCATGTGAGGCAACATAGTTGGCAGTACTCATCCGTTTCGCGGAGCTGCATGAGTCGGATCCTCGGAGTTTACTTGAGGTGGTCCATTATTTCATTTCTCGAATTTTTGAGAAGAGTTTTGTCGTGGGATTCGCAAGTTCAATCCAAACTCCAATATTCCTGGCCATTGTTATCTTGCTGATTTGTGGCCCAGAGGTGGAGGCGGAGATTGTTTGTTAATGACTCCAAAGATCAGGGTAATATGTGGTGGAGTTACAAATGACAAGAGGTTTGTGTCGTTTAATTGTGCAGGACGTGGTCATGTATTCACCGTAAAGGTGTTGCTTCCTGGATGTGTAACCGTAGAGGTAAAATCGAAGTGATGTCGATAAGGCAGATGGGGATCGACCAATCGACTGGTCCCAGTGATTCTCTTGCTTCTCAGTGATTGCTGTTGAGATTCATTTAGACGATGCTCTTGCGTTCGAGTGGCCATTTCACTATAGGATACCCACTGGTTGTAAGATAAATAACAGAGAAGATACAAAATCATAAACACTTCGGGCTCGTAGTTCATCCCATGTATTATTATCAATTCCATGTGTCATTATCAAAGCAACAAAGAGTGTATCAACTACCATGGTCAATCTTAAGTTTTTTTTTGTAAGACAAGATAGATGGTGTTGGAAAAACTATGAATAGCTAAGAACATGAACTCACTCTTTAAGAATGGAAGAGACAATCAACTTGTGATTGAATCCTCTCAGCAAAATAATCTACACAACCATCTGAATCTAGAGAGATTAAGTGGCTGTGAGATTGATACAATAATTAGAATTAAACTAAGAACAAATTAAATACTCTAGTTTGAATCTATTCCTTGAGAAGTGACACAACACTTTCAGTTTGTTCACTTAAGGAGAATAGGATAAGAATCAGTATGCTAGAGTTTACACTACAAGAAAACATGCTCATTCCGAGGGCCAAAATCGTCAGTATGTCGTCGGAATAAACGTATTCCGACGACATACCGAAGAAATATGTCCTCGGAAAAAACTCCTCGGAATTTCATTTTCCCTCGGAATTCCCTCGGAATATTCTGACGGAATTCCGAGGAACCCTGCCCCTCGGAAAATTCCGAGGAACCCTGTCCCTCGGAAAATTCTGAGGAACCCCGTCCCTCGGAAAATTCCGAGGAACCCTGTCTCTCGGAAAATTCTGAGGAACCCTGTCCCTCGGAAAATTTCGAGGAAATTCCGAGGAACCCTGTCCCTCGGAAAATTCCGAGGAACATGCTCCTCGGAATTTTCCGAGGGACAGGGTTCCTCGGAATATCCCAAAAGAATATTTTTTTTAAAAAAATTAAATTTTTGAAATTTAAATTCAAAAATATAAAATTAAAATTTAAATTAAAAAACATATTATATAAAATTCAAAGTCATACAAATAAAAATAAAACATTCAGAGTTTTTGAAAAAAAAAACTACGAGTTTTGGGAATTCGGGTCTGGCATGCTCGGGAACACCTCGTTCGGGTGCAACCTTCTCATCATCTCCATCATTTGCTCATTCAGCTTCCTTTATGCCTCAAAGTCCGCCTGTTGAGTCGCCATCTGGGTCTCCAACGCAGATATGCGATCATCTTTGTCCTGCAACTGACCCATAAGTACTTCTGGATCAACAAATAGCGGTGATGCAGCAGAAGACGGAACCGACCGGGACCGACGACCCAAACCGAACAAACGGCCCTTCTTCTTTGGAACCGATTGAAATAGATTGTTAATAATTACAAAAATAGTATTAATATATAAAAATTATAATTTTTTATAAATTGTAATTATACATGATTTATACATATATATATATATATGTATAAAAATTATTAAAAATTTTAAAAATTGTTATTATACATGATTTATGTATATATATGTATAAAAAATTATAAATCATTTTTAAATATAGAAAAAACTTTATAAATATTTTTAAAATTTTTAAAAAACGTTTTATTATACATAGTTTATTACTGGAAACTTGAAAAACATTTTTAAAAATTGAAAAACGTTTTTAAAAATCAAAAAAACGTTTTATAAATACAAAAATAATTCCAAAAAAACTAAAACAACAATCAAAACAACAATCCTAACTTAAACTATCCATTCAATCCTAAACTATCCATCAAACAACCTATAATCCGAAAATCTAATCTCACAAACCCTAAGAAATTGAAAAATACAAGGTTTACATAGATTCTTACATGATTTTAGAGGTGGAGTAGAGATGTGGGGTTGGGTAGTCCGAATCGCCGGCGAGAGTTGAGAGAGATCGGAGAGAAATGAGAGATGCGGCGGAGAAGAAGAAGAAGGGTTGTGTTTTGTATTTAAGAATTCCGACGGACACGGGGTCGTCGGAATTCCGTCAGAATAATTAACTTAGGGTTCGCGAAAATTTTCACGCGGATTGGTTTTCCCGGGTAAGTAAATTCCGATGGACAATAACTTCCTCGGAATTTCCTCGGAAAATTCCGAGGAAATTCCGAGGAACAAGGGATTGGGGTCTAAAAAATCCCAGTTCCTCGGAATTTCCTCGGAATTTTCCGAGGAAATTCCGAGGAACAAGGGATTGGGGTTTGAAAACCTCGATTTTTTTGGCCGTATTTCATTTTTTATACAAATGTAATGCATACCATTGAGGATTCTTTGTATATATGATCATAAGCCATGAAAAACAAAATTTCAAAAATAATTGTAAGTATTCCCTTTAACATTTATTAAAGTGTATAAGTGTTTATCTTATGTTGTGTGGTTTTCATTCATGCAATCGTAAAATTGTTTGTTATCGTCTAAAACACCAAATTTTAAATTCATAATCTGGTTAAGACACTTAATGAAGGTTATATAAGTGTTAATCAATCCGCAAAACGTTGTTTTCGGTTAAAAACCTCTTGTTCCTCGGAATTTCCTCGGAATTTTCTGAGGAAATTCTGAGGAAACTCTGAAAATTGTTACCTTCCTCGGAATTTCCTCGGAAAATTCCGAGGAAATTCCGAGGAACAAGGGATTGGGGTCTGAAAAACCACTGTTCCTCGGAATTTCCTCGGAATTTTCCGAGGAAATTCCGAGGAACAGGGGTTTGGGGTTTCAAAACCTCGATTTTTTTGGCCGTATTTCATTTTTTATACAAATGTAATGCATACCATTGAGGATTCTTTGTATAGATGATCATAAACCATAAAATAACAAAATTTCAAAAATAATTGTAAGTATTCCCTTTAACATTTATTAAAGTGTATAAGTGTTTCTCTTATGTTGTGTGGTTTTCATTCATGCAATCGTAAAATTGTTTGTTATCGTCTAAAACACCAAATTTTAAATTCATAATCTGGTTAAGACTTTTAATGAAGGTTATATACGTGTTAATCAATCCGCAAAACGTTGTTTTCTGTTAAAAACCTCTTGTTCCTCGGAATTTCCTCGAAATTTTCTGAGGAAATTTATGAGGAAACCTTGAATAGAATTTCCTCGAAATTCAAGGTTTCCTCATAAATTTCCTCAGAAAATTTCGAGGAAATTCCGAGGAACAAGAGGTTTTTAACAGAAAACAACGTTTTGCGGATTGATTTCCTTGAATTTTCTCAGAAATTCAAGGTTTATTCAAGTCGTCTAGAACTTGAATAGAATTTCCTTGAATTTTCCGAGGAAATTCCGAGGAATATGGGTTTTTCAGAACCCAAACCCCTTGTTCCTCGGAATTTCCTCGGAATATTCCGAGGAACTGGGTCTTCCTCGGAATTTCCTCGGAAAATTCCGAGGAACTGGGTCTTCCTCGGAATTTCCTCGGAAAATTCCGAGGAAACCACATTTCTTGCTTTCCTCGGTATTTCCTCGGTTTTTCATCAGAAAATTCCGAGGAACTCAGTTTCCCTCGGTATGTCCCTCAGAATAGCGATGTTTTCTTGTAGTGTTAAGAGAAGATAAAGAAGAGTTTAAACTGATTTTAGAGTAGAATGGGCAAGCATGATTTGCCCTTAGGCGGACCCAAAACATGTATACCTTAACTCCCTACATTGTAACTAATTTAAAGAACACTTAGTAAAGAGATGAGTTATACACAAAATTTATGAATGCTTGTCTCTTATTTTTGTGTGTTCATTACAATGAGGCTGTCTCTTTATTTATAGAGGAGAGCCTTAGGTTTTACAGCAGCAGCAACAAGACAAAGGAGAGATTAAACTAATACTATCCTAGGAAATGAATAAACAAAGCTATTTGGAAGCAGCCAAGGAGGAAGAGGACAAGAGAGTTTTCTGCAGCAAGAGAGTGAAAGGGACAGCTCCCAGCAACTATATTCCTTAAGCTCACATGTGATCCCATTTGAATTCAAACCGAATTCCTTGGCGCCAACAAGCTTCTTCTTTCTTGGTCGACATAAAGCTCACCCGGACTATGCACATTGGTCTTGATTCTTTTGCACAAACTTTGCACCAAAGATTATCTTCAACCCTTGTTTTGCACATTGATCTTTGGGTGTTTTGAGGCTGACCCGAACTTTGCACATCATTATCTTTCTTGTTCTTCTCAGCTTGCTGGCTCCTTTATTTATTGTGCAGATCTTGATTACTTGCAACACACTTCATGTCTCTACAGCCTCCTTCTCTTCTTGCACACACACCTTGATCTCTTTTCATTGTCTTGGCTGTGTGATCAGTATCTTGAGGCTGGAGATTCTTGGCCTTCACTTCCTTTGTTTGGCCTTCACACCTCCTTGTCTTGCTTCACTCTAATAGATGGTTCATCTTGTTCGTTGAATTATCCCAGTGGATGTATCCAAGTATTCAAATTAACCTACATTGTACTATTCGAGCTTTGGTGTAATAATTTAACCAAGATGGGATTTTTTGAGAAGCTTTCTTGTCTGAGACGGACCCATTCTTGTGATGCACGCATACAGCAAAACGTTTTTTTTTAAATAATAAATATTCCATTATAATTCGGACCCAACAGGCAATTTACAGGAAACAAGTTACAGACTCAAACTTGAGTAAAATTCGTACAACCCGACATTATAGCTACAAATCTGAAAGACGACACAGTCAGGTTGTCGCTAGCAACCCCGGATTAATCAGGTATGTAACAGAAGCTACCAAAATCGCCTCCAAGCCATAACTTACATGATTAAGTTATAGATGAATACGTCTAAACCTAACTATTTTGTAGACTTTCAACTATTCCTTGTGTCACAAGCATACTCCTCCTTTTACAAACCCTCTTCTTATTATATATCCTTTCTAGTAACCTATTTATCATTTCAAAGTTTCTCATTTTTTCCTTATTCTATAAAAGTTTTATCAATCAAAGTTTCACATTTCAAAGTCACATTTTTCAAGCAACCTATTTTGTCAACTCCCTCTTCTTATTATATACTCTGTCATGCAACCTATTTATCATTTCAAAGTTTTATATTTTTTCTTTATTCTACAAAATTCTTATCAATCTAACGGAAAAAACAGTCGATTTGTATCTGAACTAGGCTTATATTGTCTAATCGATACCTAAAATATTTGACTGTGCTATTCGATACCTAAACTAATAACAAATTTGAGTTTAATACATGAACTTAGAATAAAAATACTTTTAAGTACTTTTAACCAACAACGTGTCAAGTAAATGGTAATCTTTGTTGATGAGATGTTGAAATAAATGACGTAGCTTTAATCAGTGAAAAAACAAAACAAAATGCACTTGTGGTGGTCCTAATCGAAGTCTTTCTTAGTTTAATAAATATCATTAACCACTTGTGCTATTATAGAATCATTGTTTTCTTTTCCCAAATTGAGATATATATAAATATATATATATATATATATATATATATATATATATTTATATATAATTTCACCCAAAGGTGAACCGATTACAGTACGGGTTATAAAATGTTTTAACCAAGGCACATCTCTTTAGAACCCAACAAGGATATGAGAACCAAAATTACAATCAACCAACAACAGCTATACCCCAAAAAACTGTACTATATACTTTTCTAACTAGCAAAAGATGATCCTTTTTCATTTTCAAAGACCGAGTCAAGCCAATGTGGATGACCCACAGCAATGTAGGATTGAGAAAAACCTAAGTTGTTAATACTCTGAGCAATGAAAGAGGGACTTCTAGTAGATACCTTATCCACCAATTGCATTTCTCAATTCTCAAAACCTTGTAAGGACTTTAAGATTTCTGAAGCCTGGAATTGGAGGGCTGGACATAGGTTGGGTTTTACCACCGTCTGAAAGACATCATGGAAGTTAGATACAAAGACCACCCTTGTCTTCTTCAAACTCAACATATTCTCTACCGCCCATTGCACCACCAGAACCTTTGCTTCTAACACTGATGAAATACCACAAAAAGACCTTCTACTATGAAGTAGAACTTGGCCACAATCATCTCTGGTTACCCAAGCCGCTCCCACATTTTCTCTTCTCTTACACCAATTCACTGCGATCTCACATCGGACAAAGCCACGTGGGGTGGAGCCGTGAGACCGTCCAAACACTCTAGCCTCATCGATCACTTCCTCCCCCACCTCTCTATCAATTTGTTGGGCCATGAACCATTCATCCGCTTTCTCACGCGCTTTTGTCATGATATCCAAAGGGGAGTACCATGCACCTTCAAACAAGAACATGTTATGGTTTTTTCCATATATATATATCTTATTAAAACAAAACCACAGTAATTTAATTATAATATATTTTAATTGCATTAATTACAAATATGGGGTTATATTGTAACATTTTCATTTATGTGGTTATTTTAAATAAACTGTAGCTAGTTTTAGGAAGCCGATAAATATACATTAACCATGTCAGAAATATTAGAAATATTTTTAATAATTACATTTCAACATTAGGAAAAAAAAATTAGTTTAGCCTAATATATTTGTTTTCATAAAATCTGATTTTGTAAATATTTAAAGCTATGTAATGTAAAATGACAATGAATAATATGTTGTATGACATATGCTAACTCATTTTAATAAATGACTAAATTTTAATCAACGCTTTTAAAATTACAGAATATATATGTAATGAAAATCTATAAAATGAATCAAATTTTTTGTTAGGAAAGTTAAAACGGATTAATCCACATGAACCATCTCATTCAATACTCATCACATTTAAACATGTAGTACATTTATAGCCACTAATTTAAAGATTTAATAAGTTTTATCCATTTATATAGGTGATAATAACATTACACAATTAACCCATTTAGATTCATTTAAAATGTTATGAGTAATCTTTTTTGAAAATATAGAGAATTTTTTTTGAAAAGGTAGGATTTTCTTTGAAAAATGATTTCAATTTTTTTTCTATTGAATATATTTATAGAAACGGGTAAATAAAATCTCCGTTTACTTTAACCAAATTCTCATCTAATAAACATCTAATAAAGCTGTCTAGTTAAAACCTGTTAAGCTACTTAAATCAAAGTAAATATTTTTATTTAAAAATATCTAACAAAGCCCATTTAAGCATCATAGTTAGACATGTGAATATAAACTGAGAACGAATATTGAATCATAACTGAAGCAAAAAAATACCCAGAATTAAACTGATATTCACAAATAACCAAGCAGTTCCTATAGCTTTTAAACTTAAAAGTCAAAACTAAACCTTTAAAATTATATTTATTTTGATAAATATAGATTTCAAATATAGTGGTTCCTATGACTGAGGAGATCTAAAAAATTTAAAAAGGTTATTTTTCAAAATATAGTAGTTCTCATATCTCTGTTGAAAATGTAATATTAAACTAGTTATATAAAGTATTCAAAATTTAGTAACATTGTAATTTTAGATAATCATATTGTGATCATAAAAATATTTATCAAAACTGTCAAATTGTTTTTAGAACTCATTTCTGAAACACAAAAAGAAACTATAATACTTTTCTACTCAAAGATACACTTAATAATATACAACATGAATATGTTTGTATGAAAGGTTAGAATATTGCATGCCTAACCTATTACATAATTAAGAACATGAAACGAAATTATTTTTGTGTATTTGTAGAATTTACATTTATGATATGTTTGGTTTTGGAAATAATAGGAGTTGTTGGTTTCTTATTTTGGTGGGCCCTATTATAATGCATCTGTATTATTAAAATTGAAGTTAGTTTTGAAATAACATTTCATTCATCCTATTAATTACTATAACTTATGTCACTAATTTAATAATTATTAATTAATTAAGTATAGATCATTTATTTTGCTATATTATTCTCTAACCAAGATTACCATTATTCTCTAAACAAACTAACTATCATTCTCTAATATGAATATTCTCTAATAAATTTTTACAATAAAATTAGATATATTTATTTAAAATGTGTCTTCAAAATTTTAAATATTTTATATTCATCTATATTATTATTTTATTTCACATGAAAAATGTAAAACTCTAAATATTTGTTAAAACATATTTTTTAAATAAATATATGTTAAATAATTTGTTGATTATTATTATTCACACATATATATTTGAATTATAAGAATATAATAATTAAATTTTCATTTAATATTTCTCTCAGAAATAAAAATAGAAAAGAATCATTTGGCTTATTAAAAAAGACATATCTACCTATTTTATTAAAATAAAAGTGAATTTTATTTGACATAAAAATAATTTTGGAAAGATAGCTTTATTAATATACATAAACATAATAATTGATGTACAAATAAATACATCAAATGGCTAAAGTAATTAAAAATTACAATACATCATTTTGAATGGTTTACTATCTATCCACAAGATGAGAAAACAAAAAATTACATAAAATTTAAAATCGTCGATCTAACATAAATGTTATATACTACAAATCGAAAACAAACGTACATATAGATGCATATCTCTGTGCAACCATTGCATTTTTGTGTAACGAATAATTTTCATATGTTTATTCTATTAACATAAACACTGACTGCACAGGCTAAGTTCTAGTTAAGTTTATAAGTATATACTAGACTCTGACCCGCATATCCATGCGGGTTTTTGTTTATTTTATAAAAATTTAAAACTTTGATATTACTGTAAACGTTTTAAACATATAATTTACATTTTAGTGTTACACTCTATATTTTTATTATTTATCTTTTTTTATTTCGACATTATTTTATGATAGTGCATTAATTATATATAAATAGTTGATTTTTTGGTAATTATTTTTTTATATTTTTCAACCTATTTACTATAATTAAAAACATTAAAAATTATATTTAAATTGATTTGTTATTAATATTTAAAATGAATTATTAAATTTTAGAGTTTTCTAATAGCTAATAACACATGAATTAAAGGTTAGTTATATAACTTATATTTTGTTATAATAATTTTAGTAATTGTATATTTTTGAGTCTCACAAAAAAGATAATATATAATTTTAGATATGAAAGTGTAACAAATGTTGACAATTGTTTTTATAAAAAGTACAAAATTTAACACTAATATAACAGTGAATGATATTTATTTATTTATTTAAATGAAAACATTTATTTCATATAGTAATTCTATTTTAATATCAAAAACTATAATTATAAAATTTATAAAAGATAGCATATAATTTTATTATTGTTTCTTAAATTTTATTTAAAATTACTTTACAATAGTATTAATAGTACTAATAATGAAATTAAATAATACATTATTTTATAAAAATATTAAAATATTTTAATTAGATTTTGTTAGATTTTTCTCAACTGATTTTGTTTGAAATAAAAATAATTCAATTTATAATTAAAATTGATTCATTAAGATTTTAAAGGTATATATATTTGCTTGATTAAAGTAAATAATCAAAAATTCATTATTTTATAAAAAAAATTAAAACAATTTATAGAAGATAGTATTAATAGTATTAATTACCAAATTAAAATAATGTATTATTTTATAAAAGCATTAAAACATTTTAATTAGATTTTGTTAGATTTTCCCCAACTGATTTTGTTTGAACTAAAAATAATTAAATTTATAATTAAAAATGATTCATTAAGATTCTTAAAAATGATATATATTTACTTGATTAAAGTAAATAATCAAAAATATCATAATAATAAATCAATGACATGGTCCTACTATGACTTTTGTCTAGTAGATTTTTTTGTACTTCTCTTTTAATAGAAAAGATTAAAACCTTTTAATTAGATTTTGTTAGATTTTCCTCAACTGATTTTGTTTGAACTAAAAATAATTAAATTTATAATTAAAATTGATTCATTAAGATTTTAAAGGTATATATATTTGCTTGATTAAAGTAAATAATCAAAAATTCATTATTTTATAAAAACATTAAAACAATTTATAGAAGATAGTATTAATAGTATTAATAACCAAATTAAAATAATGTATTATTTTATAAAAGCATTAAAACATTTTAATTATATTTTCTTAGATTTTTCCCAACTGATTTTGTTTGAACTAAAAATAATTAAATTTATAATTAAATATGATTCATTAAGATTTTTAAAAATGATATATATTTACTTGATTAAAGTAAATAATCTAAAATATCATAATAATAAATCAATGAGTCCTACTATGACTTTTGTCTAGTAGATTTTTTTGTACTTCTCTTTTAATAGAGAAGATTGTAGTAAAAATTGGTTGTATAGAATAGATTGGGTCAAAAATGAATAGGTGTAACAATTTTTAAGTAGATTTTTAGGATGATTCTCTTTCAATAGTATAGATACAAGAGTGAAATTATTAACATTACTTATATGCAATTACACATGAAAAATCAAGCTCTGATAGTTTATATTGTTTCGTTTGTGTAAGAGAACAAGGATTCTTCAAAAGCACAAGTTGTTAATGACCCTTGAAAATCGGTGAACCCAGATTCAATCCATCATAAGTGTGTTTTTCTGAATTTTTGGACTCAAAACGACGTCGTTTAAGTTATTATAAGGTGACTCAGTCACGAAACGGTCAACCTCAACATGTTACCGATAGAATAATGGTTCTAGGCATTTAAATTTTTTTAATTATATGTTAAATTATCAAATTCAAATTTGTTATTAGTTTAGATATCAAATCGCAGAGTCAAATAGTGTAGGCATCAATTAGATGATATGACTGTAGTTCATATATTAATCAACCATTTTCCCTCAATCTAACGGCTGAGATGAAGTGAGAAGGAAAACAACATAGTATAGTGAATGTTGGGATTTATTAAGTCAATGCTCAACTCTTTATTATCAGATTAGTACGATATTATTCATTTTGGGCCTAAGAAGCAAGCCTGCATCGATTGGTTTTGAGCTTTTTCCCAAAAGGTCTCATACTAATAGAGTTGGACATCCTATTATATATTAGACATTATTTGTTTAAACTTCTGATATGGAACTTGGATTGACATCTCTCCTCCCCCCCCCCCCCCCCCCCCAAATCAAGGACGTAACAGTTTGAATAGATAACAAGTCTACTATAGCGCTCACAAAGAATCTTCTTTTATGTAAGAGGGAGCATATACATAAGCGATATCACTTCATACGAGAATGTGTAGATAATGAACAAGTGGATGTTCTACATGCTCCTTGAAACAAGCAGAAAGCCGACATACTAACTAAGACACTTGGAAAAATCAAGTTCAAACAAATGAGTGATCTCATCAGAGTTCAAGAAGTAGGAAAAGATGACTTCAAGTTTAAAAGGAAGTATGTTGGAATTAAACTTGAAGATAGCTTGGTTCCCAAGTTATCCTAAGGATATCAGAAATAAGAAATATATCTTATTTAGGAGGTATCTAAATAACTTAAAGTTTGATGAGATTAGGAGATTATCTATCACTATATAAGAAGATGTCAAGGTGTGACATAACTAATGAATTTAGAGATTGTGTTTGAGAGCTTAAGTTTTGAGTTATTTTTAAGCTAATAAAGAAATTTATTCTTTATACATATACGATCTTTGAAACTATAGTGAAGACCTTATTGATTCTACCACCGTTGACTAATATTAAGTCCCTATGACTTAGAACCCAACCTTCGGATCATTTGCTAAAGTGCAATCGAAGCCGATCAACCACTCACGATCCACCGGAAAATGCTAGTCAGCAAGGTGTCCTGAGTGCCCATTCTCTTCCACTCACCAAATCCAGAGTCAAAAGTAAAGGCTGCTCAAAGGTGAGATCGAATGACAGTCACCTATAATATGCTGACTTGGAAGGTTCCTCTTGGTGGGACAAGGCCCTGCTTGAAGCTTTTCGGGTTCAAAGCTACCGGAATGCTTGATCTTTTGTCTAATGATTATCAATCTGATGATGAAAATGAAGATGGAAATGTTTTAGACGAAGTTGTGAATATAGAGAGTGATAATGGTAAAAAAAAAAGAAGATGAGTCTCATGATGATGATGATGGAAGGTTAATTTTTTCTAATGTGGGGATGATGATGGATCATGTGGAAGAGTTTGATGAAGAAGGATTGTGTTTGGTTGAAGAAATGATGACTTAATTGCTGTCTTTAATTACTTACCAATCATTGTCTTACTATTGTTTTCTCTCTAAGGGTATCTCTAATGGTTGACTTCGTTTTTATTTTTAAAATTCACTTTATTAAAATGAAAAAAGAAATGAAGCAACATTTACTCTAATATTTTGCTCCATTTCTTTCTTGTACAAGAACTATTCTAAGTATATTTATCTCAGCTTTATCATTAATTATAATAGAACCTTATACTTTTTACTAGTTTTACCTAAATCTTTAGATTTAATAGGGTAGACGAATTATTTCCACACCGACAGTATCATATAGTAATATTTCCACACAATCTTTCCTGCTCGTCCTAATTTCACACATTTTAAGTATATGACCTATTTACCCTTATTTTCAAAGATCAAAACCCGAAACCACACATACAAAAGTTTAGCTTGGTTTTACATGTTTAGAATCTAAACTGATATCAGACCAATTAAACTGATATTAAACCAATCAATATCGAACTGAAATTAAAATCCGATCCAACTTGATATCCAAATAGAACCTGACCCAACATCCTAATAAAGAGTTGGGTACGTAGAGTCCTATTTGAATATCAGGTTGGATCATGTTTTAATTTCAGTTTGATACTAACTGGTTTGATATCAATTTAATTGGTTTGATATCGATTTAGATTTTAAACCAGTATAACCAAGCTAAACCTTCGTCTGTGTGGTTTTCGATTTCTATCTTTGAAAATGAAGGTAAATAGATTCTTATACTTAAAATGTATGCAATTAGGTTGAGCATAAAAGATTGTGTGGAACTGTTACTATATGATATTTCTGGTGTGGAAATAGGTGGTTTACCAGATTTAATAATAATCCAACACAATTATTATTTAATATAAATTAAACATTATCATATATTTCATAACATGAATAAACAAACTAAAATATCATAATTTGTAAGAAAGAACTATATATATAGTGCTTAATATATATATTTATATTGCTATATATATTGTAAGTGATTAACAAAAGCAATTAGAAGTAAGAGATGAGCTTATCTATCTTCACTTCTTTTTAATTGAAATAAATTTTCTTAAAAATGAATATTCATATGATCTTTGATATAAACATCAGACTGTTCGAAAACTTATAATCAAAAATTTGATATTAATTTGATAGTATTAATATAATTTATTTTGGCAAAACATAAAAATATGTAAAAGTGAACTACTAATTTTGCAATTTAAAAATTCTATGAAGATGTGAACAATATCTTCAAAATTTGAAGTAATATTGTTTATGGCTTCATTTTGTAGCAAAAAAATGAAGTACCATTAGAACAAAGTTTTCTTCAAAATAAAGCAAAAAGTGGAAAATGAAGCACCATTGGAAATGTTCTAAGTTTGATCGTTCCTTACCATTTTGTGGATGAATGACTAAAATGTGATTTGATTCTTAAATTCAAAACTGTGATTTATAAAACTATAGTGATATGTTATTTAAAGCTGAAACCTTTACTCAAAGAAAATGAGTCCCAATCCACATCAGAACAGAAGTTTCAACAACTTATGAATAACTATATCTGTTTAAATGTGATTACCAAAACTAAACAATCATGTAAAGTTTATGCATATATACTAAACAAACTCATTCCATTCCAAATCAGAACAGAGGTTTTTGCAATCACATCTCAATGAACAACAATACAAACAAACATATCAAGAATGTAAAACAAACATACCACAACAAAATAATCATTAGATATACAACACAAGAAAGCAAAGCAAACTTTCTTCTGGTATTCCAGTTTTGTGTTTTGCCACTGTGAACTCAAAGATTCTATTTTTCTAACATACTTGAATCAGAGGGCAGATCATTCTAAGAGCTTTGAAGCCAACAGAGAAGAATCTATCTTTTATTCTCAGAGATTCCTCCTCTGTGTTTTGGCTGCCCCTTCTGTTTCTCCCACCATCTCAGGGTTGAAGCAAAGACATAGAAACATTTTGTTCGGTTTCTTATCAGTCTTTCTCTGTAGAAGAAACACAGCTAGTGTCAATCTTCTTCACATTACTAATAGAAATGAGAAATGTCTTCTTCTCACGATTTGTTGAAATTGAAATCTTACCTTTGGTTTCTGATCTTGAGTTTTAGTATTTCCCATCAAAAGCCTACATCACAAAAAATATAATAGTTAAGAAAAGAGCATAAACTCAAATGCAAATTTGACTCAAGAGAGGAAACCTAATCCGGCTTACTTCAAGAAACTGAATTTGTTCTTCTTCATAGAACTATGAGTTATCGGTTTTTCACTGCAAAAACATTACATAGAACAAATCAGATGCAAAAATTCTAAAGAAAAAAAATCATAAGATGCTTTTGTTTACCTTATTTTCTGTGAGACAACAAGCTCCATTGCTTTCTGTGGAGCTTCTGATTTATCCATAGACACTGGTGAGTTCTTGGTAACAGATTTTCTCTCTTCTTCTTTTTCTCCAACAGAAGAGCTCTTCTTCAACAACTCTTTGTTATTCACATCAAGCACTTCAAGAACAGCCTTTGAATCATCTGCAATCACAGAGTTATCAACCACAGTGTCTTCTTGTTCCAAGACCACAACAACACTCGTTCTTTCGGGTTCTTCTTCATCTTTCTCAATACTCAAAACAACCTCTTCACCACCCAGGACTAACTCTGTTTCACCACTCTCGTCTTCTTTAACCTCATCTTTAGTCAATGTATCCAATGTGTTTAGCAACACCGCAACACTTTCTGGTTGTTCTTCTTCTTGTTTTGAGTCTTTTGCTTTCTTGGCGTCAGCTATTTTCTTGTAATGAGCGTCAAAGAAAGCTTTCTTCTGAGCAACATATCCAGGCTGAGAATACTTCTCTGCTTCATCGACATACTTCTTATGCGAGAAGCTTGACCATTTCCCCCATTCAAGATTCTCTGTCATGAACCTACCAAATGAGACTGATTGGCTAAGCGCATGCATAGTATTATCCTGCAATCCAACAAACAAACAGAAGAAAAATAAATCAGAATCTTTAAAATTTGTTAGTTTTCTGATTCATACAAACACATTCAGGATTACACCAGATTCTCATCCAACTTTCTCTTTGATTCCCGGGAACATCAAGATTTGAGACAAAAGCTAATTTTAACAAAAAAAAACATAGAATTTTCCAGGAAATTTTCTTATCATAGAAAGGAGAGAAACAAACCTGATGAGATTCATGACGAGAAAGAGGACCTGCGAACGAATATGAATGAAACAAAACTGCAGATTCACCCATTTGCCAATCCTCGAAAGAATATTTTCTCTCTGAATTATTATTATTTTTCTTTCTGTAAGCCAAACGGCTAATAGAATTTGAACGTTCGGAAAACAATTCTTTTCTCAGACCAAACACATGTTTTAGAAGACGTTCTAAAACAGTTCTGGGTCCCACGGAAAAAATAAATAATTAAAAATTTGAAAGAGGTTTAGTTATGAACCTAAGAAGTTTAACAAATTAGATTGTTTTTTAGCTACGGTTGTTGACATGAAGTAGTTGAGAATTAAAACAAACGAAAATTTCTGGTAAAAATATATATTAAAATGTTATGTTTGGAAAAGAAAAATATGTAATCTTTAAACTGGATTCCAAGTACATTTTTTTAAAAAGTTTAGATAATAGTAACGCGTTTTAAATCTATTTTAGTTACTTTTACAAAACATTTGTTTTTTTAACAGTTATATTACATTTAATTTAGGGTGGGAAAGAAATAAAGTGTGATTACGGTTGAATTGAATCTGATGTATGTAACGTTTTTGTTCTTATGTTGTACCAAAGAAAACAACTTTACACTACAAGTAATGCTGTTAGAATATATTTACATCACAACCATCAGAGAAAGCAACCATTTTTCTTCTTCTTTTCCGTCTATTAATAAATAAACAGACAGGATTTTGGATTAGAAACTTTAAACCATAACAATAAGGGAAAATCTCAATTTTCTTATAGTTATTTATTTGATATCTTAATATTTTCTTCTCAGAAAAAAAATCTTATTATTTTTGAAGAGTATGCACCATAATCAACGTTCAAAATCCTGTCTAATTGGTTCACCGGTTCAGCCCCCTTTTTAGTTCAAAATATATATATAGCTAAATCACTAAAAATGTTAGTTAAATCATTAAAATGTAACAAAAGTGGCACACCCTTTTTCCTCGAAAAATATAAACTTAAATAATACTTTTTTAAAATTCTCCAAAGTACTTACAAAATCAACTTAACAATATTTTATAAATTACACTTAATAGAAACGTCCAATACATAAGTTGGGCCTAAAAGCCTAACACATAATATCTGAAATAACGATAACATAAATCTGAAAGTCTGAAATACAAAATAACATAAACGATATGTAGAAGTCCGAAGGCCCAAAAACCCAATAGGAATGTTGTCTTCCGCACATCTCCCTCAGCTATTGCAATCTGGTGGTAGCCTTATACCAAGTCAATCATGGAAAACCACGAAGCTCCCTGCAACTGATCCAACAACTCGTCGATGCGCGGAAACGGATACTTATTCTTGATGGTGACTTTAGTCAACCTCTGTAGTCAATACAAAGTCTGTAGCTCCCATCTTTTTTCTTCACAAACAATACCGGTGCCCCCCCACGGTGAAGTACTCAGTTTGATAAATCCCTTACTCAGTAGCTCCTCCAACTGCTTCTTCAACTCCGTTATTTCTGGAGGTGCTAGCCGGTATGGAGCTCGTGAAATCGGTGCTGCTCCTGGTTCCACCTCAATCGCAAGAACGTCTTCTCTGGCTGGTGGTGCCCTTTTAAAACCTCAAAAACATCCTCAAACTCAGCAACCACTGGAATATCATGCAGCTCATGCTGACCATCATCATTAACCATCATAATGGTCGCCAAAAATCCCTTTGCTCCTCTCTCCAATAAATCCTCGGCACGCAGCATGGAGACAATAGGTACTAAGAGATGTGTTTGAATCCCCTGGAAAGTGATATTCCATTCCGCTCTTGGAATATTGACTCTTTCCTCTGAGCAATCTAAGACTACTCGATGTCGCGTCAACCAATCCATCCCAAGTATAACATCATAGAAACTCATCTCCATCTCCGTCAAGTCTCCGGGCAAATCAACTCCTCCAAGCATAACTGGTACGTCGCGATGAATGCCAACTGCTCCCAACTTCTATGTGTCAGCAGTCTGAATCTGCTTAGCCCTCGGTTTGAAGACACCCTGAAAAGACCAAATCTTAACCAAACGCGGACTCACAAAGCTGTGAGAAGCTCATGTGTCGAATAAGGTGCGAGCTAACTCACCTCCAACCGAAACCGATCCTACACCAGATTTTTCTAACTACGCATGATAACCATAAAATCACAAAGTACTTGACACAAAAAAGCATGATAAAGTCACATAACTGCTATTGGTTCGGTTCCTTGGGGATCTCCAACCTAAAACACACGTGGAGCGATGGCTAAACGCTTCGGTGGTGGTGGAAGTGCTGCATTGCCCCTCCTCGGGCAGTATCTGATGAAGTGACCTGGCTGATTACAGCCACAAATAAACTTGGTTTCGCTGCTGCTAGGTGTTGTGAATCTAACCTGGACTAGGTGGCGTATCCAATGGCCTAACCCGACAATACTTCGCATTGTGTCCTAGCTTACCGCAAGCAAGACACCTAAACTGCCCACTATGACTGCAATGGCAACGAGGACACCTCGGTGATCCCGACTGGTCCCATGCTCCCCTCTGGGACTCTGGAGCTTTTCCAGACTTAACTTGAACTGCTTTTGCAAGTTTCTACTCCTCTGCCAGACCTGCTTCCTGCTCAGCTGATTTCTCACCAAATCTCCCTATCTATGGTAAGTGACGACACGACACCTGTTGCGAATATCCACTCGCATCCCATCCGAAAACCTTCTGATCAGGTCTTCCTCCGAAATTCCACCTCCAGAAAATCTACGGAGCTGGTTAAACTTCCGTTCATACTCCCTGACAGACATCTCACCCTGGCTTACATGCTCGAAAGCACTCTTCTGCTTATCCATGGCTTCCTTTAGAAAATATTTCCTATTGAACTCCCTGATGAAATCTGCAAAGGTGAGCCTCTCTGGGCCAAAGGGACTCAATCGTATCCCCTCTCACCATATAAGACAATCTCCTTGCAAGTACTGCATAGTCAATATGAGCGCTAACTCTGGTGGACACTCAATAATCGCCAACTTCCGCTCCAGGCTTAGCTTCCAATCATGTGCCTCAATAGCTTTTAATGTCCCACTAAAATGCTCCATCTCCATGTTTCTCATCTGACATGTCAGCCTGTAGAATCTATCATCATATTCCGGGTACATTTGAGGCCACGGTGGTGGTGGCGGTAGATCCTGAACACCCTGAGCGAACTGCTGAGCTGGAACATGCTGTAATGGAACCTGAGGAAGGGGAACATGCTGATCGGGAATCTGATGAGGCTGCTGAGCCTGAACTGGTGGTATTTGCTGGACCTGAATCTGTGGACCCTGCTGCATCTGAATCTGAGGACCCTGCTGGGCTGCAGCCATCTGACGGACAACCTCCTGTGCAGCCACCCAGGCAGCCTCTTGGGCGGCTTGCATGGCTGCCTCTTGAGCAACCTGTTGAACTACCTCATGAACCATATGCCTCATGGTCTCCTGATCAATCGGTGGATCAGCAGGCTGCGGAACCGCGGGCTGCTCATGCTCAGCTCCAGCCTCTCTAGCATCTCTGTCGATCTGGGCACGGTTGGCTCTTCTCTTTGGTGGCATATGAAAGAATACAAATCTCTTAACTTCTGCTGAAAACTTAAAGGAGTAATATCGGACAGACATGTGCTATTGGCTTTTTTTTTTTTTTTAAAAAAATCCCTAAAATATTTAAAAATCATTTAATACTGATTTAAAACTGAATCCCATAAAATCGCCATCCCGGGTCGGAGCCGGGACGGAAGGAAACCGTGCTCTGATACAAAAAACTTTTCACACCCTTTTTCCTCAAAATTATAAAATTAAATAATACTCTTTTAAAATTCTCCAGACAAGTACTCACAGAGTCAACTTAATAATATTTTATAAATTCCACTTAATAGAAACGTCCAATACATAAGTTGGGCCCAAAAGCCCAACACATAATATCCAAAATAACGATAACATAAATCCGAAAGTCTGAAATACGAAATAACATAAACGATAGGTAGAAGCCCGTAGGCCCACAAACCCAATATCAAAAGTCTGATACATACATATATATATATATATATATATATATATATATGCGGAAATGCGGTAAACCCAAATAGCGCCAAGAAACCCAAGTCCTATAATATCACTCCTACTCGGCGGTCTCACCTGAAAGGGGAAGAAAGAGGGGGTGAGTAACATGTGAGTCACTCAGTGAGGTATGGGATGCTAAATCCGAATTCCATAAACTCGGTCATAACACTCCGAATAAATATAATTTAAACATAATATGTACAAACACGGCACCTAAAGTACCCAAGCAACAAGCAACGGTCCTAGCGAGGCGCGCACTCTCCGCCCATTCACGGGCAAACAACAATACTCAACTCGAGATAGTGCTCGGACACCGCCCTTAGACGATTTATCGACGCTTCCAGGTTACAGTCCAGCCGGTCGACTATAGCTGGCCCTAACCACCACACAATCTGGCATACACAAGTACGTCTATGTATCCATCTCAAACAAATCTAACTAAGAATTACATTAAGTGAAGCAATCAATGTTGAATCATCTAACACCCTAGTTCCGGTTTAGGCAAAGAACCTAACTAAACAAGCAATGACAGATTCGATTTCACGCAGACAGAACATAATAGAATTAAATTATATTTAATTGAGGTCATAAGCCGCGTACGAGAAGTTCAGAAATAGCCCTCACCTTAGCAACTTGGAAAGGTGGTGTCTATGAACTCCAACTGCTCAAATAGACTCCAATTCTGAAATCAGATCAAAATTTCGAGTCACTCGAACGGTCAAAAATGGGTGTCTACGGAAAAGTCAACCTGCTGGTCAAAGTCAACCCTCATCCAATTGAAATTGATTTAAACCAACTGGTTTACCCTAAGCAAAATTCAGTTGATTTAATTGGCGGTTTAGACTAATCGAAATCCAATTGATTTTAACCACTGGTTTAACCTAACCGATTTCTAATTGATTTTAACCAACCGGTTTACCCTGACCAAACCGAAATCAATTTAAACCGGTCAAACCACCGGTTAACCGACTCAACCGAGTTGACTCAATAAGTCGACTCGGCCGAGTTACCGGCGGTGACGGTGGAGGCGGTGGCTTACCGGCGGCGGGTCCGGCGGTGGAGGCGATTTGCGGCGGCAGCGCATGAAATGCACGCTCGTGCTCGGTGAAACCTCCGGGAGTGCGTGCGGATTCTTCTGAACTTTGATTGCGACGCAGTCGGTAGCTACGTCTTCTCCTCGTTGAGAGGAACACGATGGTGGCCTTGGATTCGCGAAATTCTCGATGGTTAGGAAGTTATGACAAATTTACTAAACATGCAAAACTAAGCTTATAAGCATGGCAGTTTCCGGGGGTTACCTTGGACTATGAACGATGGTGACTTTAGTGGCTTGGTTTCGAGCGGTGGTGGCTCCGGTGACGAGATGGTGGCTCAGACCCTACAAAACCCACTTTCCCCCCTTAGCTCTCTTTCTTTCAACTCTCTCTATGTCTCTCTCTATCTCTCTCTCTCTCTCTCTCTCTCTCTCTCTCTCTCTCTCTCTTTCTTTTCTTTCTTTTTCTTTTTTTCTATGGGTTTGCATGCAAGAAAATAAGGGAGAGGGAAAGGGGTATTTATAGGAGAATTACCTTGACTCTCGGTATCCAGCCATGGCGTTAGCAGGCTAAACGTTTGGCTCGAAAGTTTCGGGTCTTTACAAAAAGATTATAGCAAAATCGCATAAAAAAACTGTTAAAGTGACATTCACTATTACTTTAAATCCTGAACTTATTTAACTAGCATATTAAACCTCCAAACTGCCTTTGATATCATAAAAAAACTTTAAATTTGGTTTACTTGTTCATT
>CAJHQQ010004684.1:0-24804 GCA_905132885.1 Moricandia moricandioides | reverse complement strand
TCTGGTTTTATTTGTATCAAGGAGATAAATCCCAAATCTCAAAAAAAAAAAAACAGAGGCAACTGGGAATCACTTCGGTTAAAGTGGGATAACTTCTTCATCATAAGTCCAATGATATTGATTCAACTTCAGGATGATTCTAAACTGATTTTATGAGTCCAGATCAAGTTTCTTACGTCGTGATTCATTCTGGTTTATTTGTATCAAGAAGAAATTTGCCAAATCTCCAAACAGGGTAAACTGGAATCACTACGGTTAAAAGTGGGATAACTTCTTCATCATAAGTCTAATGATATTGATTCAACTTCAGGATGATTCTACACTGATTTATGAGTCCAAATCAAGTTTCTTACATCGTGATTCATTCTGGTTTTATTGTATCAAGAAGAAATTGTCAAATCTCCAAACAGGGCAAACTGGAATCACTTCGATTAAAAGTGGGATAACTTCTTCATCATAACTCCAATGATATTAATTCAACTTCAGGGTGATTCTACACTGATTAATGAGTCCAAATTAAGCTTCTTACATCGTGATTTCATTCTGGTTTTATTAGTATCAAGAATAAATTCTCAAATCTCCAAACAGGGCAAATGGAATCACTTCGGTTAAAAGTGGGATAACTCTTCATCATAACACCTATGATCTTGAGTCAACTTAAGGGTGATTCGACACTGATTTATGAGTCCAAATCAAGATTCTTACATCGTGATTTATTCTGGTTTTATTAGTATCAAGAAGAAATTGCCAAATCTCCAAACATGGGCAAACTGGAATCACTTGGTTAAAAGTGGATAACTTCTTCATCATAACTCCAATGATATTGATTCAACTTCAGGGTGATTCTACAATGATTAATGAGTCCAAATCAAGCTTCTTATATCGTGATTCATTCTGGTTTTATTAGTATCAAGAATAAATTCCCAAATCTCCAAACAGGGCGAACTGGAATCACTTCGGTTAAAAGTGGGATCACTTCTTCATCATAAGTCCAATGATATTGATTCAACTTCAGGATGATTCTAAACTGATTTATGAGTCCAGATCAAGTTTCTTACATCGTGATTCATTCTGGTTTTATTTGTATCAAGAAGAAATTGCCAAATCTCCAAACAGGACAAACTGGAATCACTTCGGTTAAAAGTGGGATAACTTCTTCATCATAACTCCAATGATATTGATTCAACTTCAGGGTGATTCTACACTGATTAATGAGTCCAAATCAAGCTTCTTACATCGTGATTCATTCTGGTTTTATTAGTATCAACAATAAATTCTCAAATCTCCAAACAGGGCAAACTAGAATCACTTCGGTTAAAAGTGGGATAACTTCTTCATCATAAGTCCAATGATATTGATTCAACTTCAGGATGATTCTAAACTGATTTATGAGTCCAGATCAAGTTTCTTACATCGTGATTCATTCTGCTTTTATTTGTATCAAGAAGAAATTGCCAAATCTCCAAAAAGGGTAAATTGGAATCACTACGGTTAAAAGTGGGATAACTTCTTCATCATGAGTCCAATAATATTGATTCAACTTCAGGATGATTCTAAACTGATTTATGAGTCCAGATCAAGTTTCTTTCATCGTGATTCATTCTGGTTTTATTTTTATCAAGAAGAAATTGCCAAATCTCCAAACAAGACAAACTGGAATCACTTCGGTTAAAAGTGGGATAACTTCTTCATCATAACTCCAATGATATTGATTGATGCAACCCTATTCAGCAGCAAAAATATCAATTGAGGGTTTGGCTTTTGGGTTTGTGTTTAAACTACATGGGCTTGAATATTTACTAAAAATGTGTTTATAATCATGCTTCAGTCCAAAGAAAGAAAGGCCCAACAAAAGGTTACAAGACATTGTCGCATAATATATCAATCTGACGGCAATTCGGAGACCGTCGACCATGCGAAAGGACGCAACCAGCCGAAGAGTTTTGTGACTACAACTTTCAAAATTCGGTCAAGTCTTTTGTCTTTGGTCAAGTCCACTATATTTATCTAGTTTGTATTTCCTAGAATAAGTTTAGACCTTTGGTCTAACCGACAACCTATTATATAAAGGCATTGCATTGTATTGTTTTGTTCATTCAACTTTTTTTAATAAAATCAACTTTTATATTTGTTGAATCCTTTGTTCTTCGGAACATCGTAATGCTAGGAGTTCATTCTCTGCAAGCAAAACCTGTCTTTGATCGAAAACAGAGTTCATTCTCTTGATCAAGGACACATCTACACAAGATCTGATCAGTTCATAGATCATTTTTGAAGATCATCAAATCAATCCATCCATCATCATCAAAATCAACCAATATCTCTCTCAAACCCATCAGATCTTCCTTCAAAAGAATCAGGGACAAAAGGATCTCCTCTCCAGGGGTTCATCATTGATTCAACTTCAGGGTGATTCTAAACTGATTAATGAGTCCAAATCAAGCTTCTTACATCGTGATTCATTCTGGTTTTATTAGTATCAAGAATAAATTCCCAAATCTCCAAACAGGGCAAACTGGAATCACTTCGGTTAAAAGTGGGATAACTTCTTCATCATAAGTCCAATGATATTGATTCAACTTCAGGATGATTCTAAACTTATTTATGAGTCCAGATCAAGTTTCTTACATCGTGATTCATTCTGGTTTTATTTGTATCAAGAAGAAATTGCCAAATCTCCAAACAGGACAAACTGGAATCACTTCGGTTAAAAGTGGGATAACTTCTTCATCATAACTCCAATGATATTGATTCAACTTCAGGGTGATTCTACACTGATTATTGAGTCCAAATCAAGCTTCTTACATCGTGATTCATTTTGGTTGTATTAGTATCAACAATAAATTCCCAAATCTCCAAACAGGACAAACTAGAATCACTTCGGTTAAAAGTGGGATAACTTCTTCATCATAAGTCCAATGATATTGATTCAACTTCAGGATGATTCTAAACTGATTTATGAGTCCAGATCAAGTTTCTTACATCGTGATTCATTCTGGTTTTATTTGTATCAAGAAGAAATTGCCAAATCTCCAAAAAGGGTAAACTGGATCACTACGGTTAAAAGTGGGATAACTTCTTCATCATAAGTCCAATGATATTGATTCAACTTCAGGATGATTCTAAACTGATTTATGAGTCCAGATCAAGTTTCTTTCATCTTGATTCATTCTGGTTTTATTTTTATCAAGAAAAATTGCCAAATCTCCAAACAGGACAAACTGGAATCACTTCGGTTAAAAGTGGGTTAACTTCTTCATCATAACTCCAATGATATTGATTCAACTTCAGGGTGATTCTACACTGATTAATGAGTCCAAATCAAGCTTCTTACATCGTGATTCATTATGATTTTATTAGTATCAAGAATCAATTCCCAAATCTCCAAACAGGACAAACAGGAATCACTTCGGTTAAAAGTGGGATAACTTCTTCATCATAAGTCCAATGATATTGATTCAACTTCAGGATGATTCTAAACTGATTTATGAGTCCAGATCAAGTTTCTTACATCGTGATTCATTCTGGTTTTATTTGTATCAAGAAGAAATTGCCAAATCTCCAAAAAGGGTAAACTGGAATCACTACGGTTAAAAGTGGGATAACTTCTTCATCATAAGTCCAATGATATTGATTCAACTTCAGGATGATTCTAAACTGATTTATGAGTCCAGATCAAGTTTCTTTCATCGTTATTCATTCTGGTTTTATTTTTATCAAGAAGAAATTGCCAAATCTCCAAACAGGACAAACTGGAATCACTTCGGTTAAAAGTGGGATAACTTCTTCATCATAACTCCAATGATATTGATTGATGCAACCCTATTCATCAGCAAAAATATCAATTGAGGGTTTGGCTTCTGGGTTTGTGTTTAAACTACATGGGCTTGAATATTTACTAAAAATGTGTTTATAATCATGCTTCAGTCCAAAGAAAGAAAGGCCCAACAAAAAGTTACAAGACATTGTCGCATAATATATCAATCTGACGGCAATTCGGAGACCGTCGACCATGCGAAAGGATGCAACCAGCCGAAGAGTTTTGTGACTACAACTTTCAAAATTTGGTCAAGTCTTTTGTCTTTGGTCAAGTCCACTATATTTATCTAGTTTGTATTTCCTAGAATAAGTTTAGACTTTTGGTCTAACCGACAACCTATTATATAAATGCATTGCATTGTATTGTTTTGTTCATTCACCTTTTTATCAAAATTCTCTATAAATCTGTGAATCCCTTGTTCATCTATGAACACTGATTGCTAGGAGTTCATTCTCTGCAAGCAAAACCTGTCTTTGATCGAAAACAGAGTTCATTATCTTGATCAAGGACACATCTACACAAGATCTGATCGGTTCATAGATCATTTCTGAAGATCATCCAATCAATCCATTCATCATCATCAAAACCAACCCAGATCTCTCTCAAAACCATCAGATCTTCCTTCAAAAGAATCAGGGACAAAAGGATCTCCTCATCAGGGATTCATCATCAAGGGATTGATCCATCCACAAATCAGTCTCTAAAGACCATCTCATCATCTTTGACTACAATCCATCATCCATTCCACCCTCCTTTCGTCGATTTTTCGATCAAAGCCTATCCATCGCCAACCTTCGAGTGCCGATTCCCGGGAGGGATTTCTTTCATTTGGTATCAGAGCACACTCGAAGGTTTTGTATTCATTTCTGTTATCTACCATTCTCATCTTTCCGTCTTCTATAAAAAAAAAGAAAAAAAAAAGAAAGAGAACTTTCAAGAAAAGCCAAGAGGTCACCCATCTGAAGTTAAACCGAGACAGCTCAATCCTCTTTTGTAATGTTTTTGCTAGAAGTTCATTCTTCGAAGGCCGACCATAGGCTTACAACGTGGGACAACTCTCACGGCCACCGGTTCTACATTATGACAGATTTGAGGGCAAATCGTTTTAAAGGAGGAGGGGATGATGCAACCCTATTCAGCAGCAAAAATATCAATTGAGGGTTTGGCTTCTGGGTTTGTGTTTAAACTACATGGGCTTGAATATTTACTAAAAATGTGTTTATAATCACGCTTCAGTCCAAAGAAAGAAAGGCCCAACAAAAAGTTACAAGACATTGTCGCATAATATATCAATCTGACGGCAATTCTGAGACCGTCGACCATGCGAAAGGACGCAACCAGCCGAAGAGTTTTGTGACTACAACTTTCAAAATTCGGTCAAGTCTTTTGTCTTTGGTCAAGTCCACTATATTTATCTAGTTTGTATTTCCTAGAATAAGTTTAGACCTTTGGTCTAACCGACAACCTATTATATAAAGGCATTGCATTGTATTGTTTTGTTCATTCAACTTTTTTAATAAAATCAACTTTTATATTTGTTGAATCCTTTGTTCTTCGGAACATCGTAATGCTAGGAGTTCATTCTCTGCAAGCAAAACCTGTCTTTGATCGAAAACAGAGTTCATTCTCTTGATCAAGGACACATCTACACAAGATCTGATCAGTTCATAGATCATTTCTGAAGATCATCAAATCAATCCATCCATCATCATCAAAATCAACCAAGATCTCTCTCAAACCCATCAGATCTTCCTTCAAAAGAATCAGGGACAAAAGGATCTCCTCTCCAGGGGTTCATCATTGATTCAACTTCAGGGTGATTCTAAACTGATTAATGAGTCCAAATCAAGCTTCTTACATCGTGATTCATTCTGGTTTTATTAGTATCAAGAATAAATTCCCATATCTCCAAACAGGGCAAACTGGAATCACTTCGGTTAAAAGTGGGATAACTTCTTCATCATAAGTCCAATGATATTGATTCAACTTCAGGATGATTCTAAACTGATTTATGAGTCCAGATCAAGTTTCTTACATCGTGATTCATTCTGGTTTTATTTGTATCAAGAAGAAATTGTCAAATCTCCAAACAGGATAAACTGGAATCACTACGGTTAAAAGTGGGATAACTTCTTCATCATAAGTCCAATGATATTGATTCAACTTCAGGATGATTCTACACTGATTTATGAGTCCAAATCAAGCTTCTTACATCGTGATTCATTCTGGTTTTATTTGTATCAAGAAGAAATTGGCAAATCTCCAAACAGGACAAACTAGAATCACTTCGGTTAAAAGTGGGATAACTTCTTCATCATAACTCCAATGATATTGATTCAACTCCAGGGTGATTCTACACTGATTAATGAGTCCAAATCAAGCTTCTTACATCGTGATTCATTCTGGTTTTATTAGTATCAAGAATAAATTCCCAAATCTCCAAACAGGGCAAACTGGAATCACTTCGGTTAAAAGTAGGATAACTTCTTCATCATAAGTCCAATGATATTGATTCAACTTCAGGATGATTCTAAACGGATTTATGAGTCCAGATCAAGTTTCTTACATCGTGATTCATTCTGGTTTTATTTGTATCAAGAAGAAATTGCCAAATCTCCAAACAGGGTAAACTGGAATCACTACGGTTAAAAGTGGGATAACTTCTTCATCATAAATCTAATGATATTGATTCAACTTCAGGATGATTCTACACTGATTTATGAGTCCAAATCAAGTTTTTTACATCGTGATTCATTCTGGTTTTATTAGTATCAAGAAGAAATTGCCAAATCTCCAAACAGGACAAACTGGAATCACTTCGATTAAAAGTGGGATAACTTCTTCATCATAACTCCAATGATATTGATTCAACTTCAGGGTGATTCTACACTGATTAATGAGTCCAAATAAGGCTTCTTACATCGTGATTCATTCTGGTTTTATTAGTATCAAGAATAAATTCCCAAATCTCCAAACATGGCAAACTGGAATCACTTCGGTTAAAAGTGGGATAACTTCTTCATCATAAGTCCAATGATATTGATTCAACTTCAGGATGATTCTAAACTGATTTATGAGTCCAGATCAAGTTTCTTACATCGTAATTCATTCTGGTTTTATTTGTATCAAGAAGAAATTGCCAAATCTCCAAACAGGGTAAACTGGAATCACTACGGTTAAAAGTGGGATAACTTCTTCATCATAAGTCTAATGATATTGATTCAACTTCAAGATGATTCTACACTGATTTATGAGTCCAAATCAAGTTTTTTACATCGTGATTCATTCTGGTTTTATTAGTATCAAGAAGAAATTTCCAAATCTCCAAACAGGGCCAACTGGAATCACTTCGATTAAAAGTGGGATAACTTCTTCATCATAACTCCAATGATATTGATTCAACTTCAGGGTGATTCTACACTGATTAATGAGTCCAAATAAGGCTTCTTACATCGTGATTCATTCTGGTTTTATTAGTATCAAGAATAAATTCCCAAATCTCCAAACAGGGCAAATTGGAATCACTTCGGTTAAAAGTGGGATAACTTCTTCATCATAACTCCTATGATCTTGAGTCAACTTCAGGGTGATTCGACGCTGATTTATGAGTCCAAATCAAGATTCTTACATCGTGATTTATTCTGGTTTTATTAGTATCAAGAAGAAATTACCAAATCTCCAAACATGGCAAACTGGAATCACTTCGGTTAAAAGTGGGATAACTTCTTCATCATAACTCCAATGATATTGATTCAACTTCAGGGTGATTCTACACTGATTAATGAGTCCAAATCAAGCTTCTTACATCGTGATTCATTCTGGTTTTATTAGTATCAAGAATAAATTCCCAAATCTCCAAACAGGGCAAACTGGAATCACTACGGTTAAAAGTGGGATAACTTCTTCATCATAAGTCCAATGATATTGATTCAACTTCAGGATGATTCGACACTGATTTATCAGTCCAAATCAAGCTTCTTACATCGTGATTCATTCTGGTTTTATTTGTATCAAGAAGAAATTACCAAATCTCCAAACAGGGCAAACTGGAATCACTTCGGTTAAAAGTGGGGTAACTTCTTCATCATAACTCCAATGATATTGATTCAACTTCAGGGTTATTCTACACTGATTAATGAGTCCAAATCAAGCTTCTTATATCGTGATTCATTCTGGTTTTATTATTATCAAGAATAAATTCCCAAATCTCCAAACAGGGCAAACTGGAATCACTTCGGTTAAAAGTGGGATAACTTCTTCATCATAAGTCCAATGATATTGATTCAACTTCAGGATGATTCTACACTTATTTATGAGTCAAAATCAAGTTTTATACATCGTGATTGATTCTGGTTTTATTTGTATCAAGAATAAATTCCCAAATCTCCAAACAGGGCAAACTGGAATCACTTCGGTTAAAAGTGGGATAACTTCTTCATCATAAGTCCAAAGATATTGATTCAACTTCAGGATGATTCTAAACTGATTTATGAGTCCAGATCAAGTTTCTTACGTCGTGATTCATTCTGGTTTTATTTGTATCAAGAAGAAATTGCCAAATCTCCAAACAGGGTAAACTGGAATCACTACGGTTAAAAGTGGGATAACTTCTTCATCATAAGTCTAATGATATTGATTCAACTTCAGGATGATTCTACACTGATTTATGAGTCCAAATCAAGTTTCTTACATCGTGATTCATTCTGGTTTTATTAGTATCAAGAAGAAATTGCCAAATCTCCAAACAGGGCAAACTGGAATCACTTCGATTAAAAGTGGGATAACTTCTTCATCATAACTCCAATGATATTAATTCAACTTCAGGGTGATTCTACACTGATTAATGAGTCCAAATAAGGCTTCTTACATCGTGATTCATTCTGGTTTTATTAGTATCAAGAATAAATTCCCAAATCTCCAAACAGGGCAAATTGGAATCACTTCGGTTAAAAGTGGGATAACTTCT
The DNA here is from genome assembly GCA_905132885.1 of Moricandia moricandioides. NCBI lineage: Eukaryota > Viridiplantae > Streptophyta > Magnoliopsida > Brassicales > Brassicaceae > Moricandia > Moricandia moricandioides. Next base: position 16,018 of record CAJHQQ010004684.1, on the reverse strand, counting down.
TCATCATAACTCCTATGATCTTGAGTCAACTTCAGGGTGATTCGACACTGATTTATGAGTCCAAATCAAGATTCTTACATCGTGATTTATTCTGGTTTTATTAGTATCAAGAAGAAATTGCCAAATCTCCAAACATGGCAAACTGGAATCACTTCGGTTAAAAGTGGGATAACTTCTTCATCATAACTCCAATGATATTGATTCAACTTCAGGGTGATTCTACACTGATTAATGAGTCCAAATCAAGCTTCTTACATCGTGATTCATTCTGGTTTTATTAGTATCAAGAATAAATTCCCAAATCTCCAAACAGGGCAACTGGAATCACTTCGGTTAAAAGTGGGATAACTTCTTCATCATAAGTCCAATGATATTGATTCAACTTCAGGATGATTCTAAACTGATTTATCAGTCCAAATCAAGTTTCTTACATCGTGATTCATTCTGGTTTTATTTGTATCAAGAAGAAATTGCCAAATCTCCAAACAGGAGCAAACTGGAATCACTTCGGTTAAAAGTGGGATAACTTCTTCATCATAACTCCAATGATATTGATTCAACTTCAGGGTTATTCTACACTGATTAATGAGTCCAAATCAAGCTTCTTATATCGTGATTCATTCTGGTTTTATTATTATCAAGAATAAATTCCCAAATCTCCAAACAGGGCAAACTGGAATCACTTCGGTTAAAAGTGGGATAACTTCTTCATCATAAGTCCAATGATATTGATTCAACTTCAGGATGATTCTACACTTATTTATGAGTCAAAATCAAGTTTTATACATCGTGATTGATTCTGGTTTTATTTGTATCAAGAATAAATTCCCAAATCTCCAAACAGGGCAAACTGGAATCACTTCGGTTAAAAGTGGGATAACTTCTTCATCATAAGTCCAAAGATATTGATTCAACTTCAGGATGATTCTAAACTGATTTATGAGTCCAGATCAAGTTTCTTACATCGTGATTCATTCTGGTTTTATTTGTATCAAGAAGAAATTGCCAAATCTCCAAACAGGGTAAACTGGAATCACTACGGTTAAAAGTGGGATAACTTCTTCATCATAAGTCTAATGATATTGATTCAACTTCAGGATGATTCTACACTGATTTATGAGTCCAAATCAAGTTTCTTACATCGTGATTCATTCTGGTTTTATTAGTATCAAGAAGAAATTGCCAATTCTCCAAACAGGGCAAACTGGAATCACTTCGATTAAAAGTGGGATAACTTCTTCATCATAACTCCAATGATATTGATTCAACTTCAGGGTGATTCTAAACTGATTAATGAGTCCAAATCAAGCTTCTTACATCGTGATTCATTCTGGTTTTATTAGTATCAAGAATAAATTCCCAAATCTCCAAACAGGGCAAACTGGAATCACTACGGTTAAAAGTGGGATAACTTCTTCATCATAAGTCCAATGATATTGATTCAACTTCAGGATGATTCGACACTGATTTATCAGTCCAAATCAACCTTCTTATATCGTGATTCATTCTGGTTTTATTTGTATCAAGAAGAAATTGCCAAATCTCCAAACAGGGCAAACTGGAATCACTTCGGTTAAAAGTGGGATAACTTCTTCATCATAACTCCAATGATATTGATTCAACTTCAGGGTTATTCTACACTGATTAATGAGTCAAAATCAAGCTTCTTATATCGTGATTCATTCGGGTTTTATTAGTATCAAGAATAAATTCCCAAATCTCCAAACAGGGCAAACTGGAATCACTTCGGTTAAAAGTGGGATAACTTCTTCATCATAACTCCAATGATATTGATTCAACTTCAGGGTTATTCTACACTGATTAATGAGTCCAAATCAAGCTTCTTATATCGTGATTCATTCTGCTTTTATTAGTATCAAGAATAAATTCCCAAATCTCCAAACAGGACAAACTGGAATCACTTCGGTTAAAAGTGGGATAACTTCTTCATCATAAGTCCAATGATATTGATTCAACTTCAGGATGATTCTACACTTATTTATGAGTCCAAATCAAGTTTTTTACATCGTGATTGATTCTGGTTTTATTTGTATCAAGAAGAAATTACCAAATCTCCAAACAGGGCAAACTGGAATCACTTCGATTAAAAGTGGGATAACTTCTTCATCATAACTCCAATGATATTGATTCTAACTTCAGGGTGATTCTACACTGATTAATTAGTCCAAATAAGGCTTTTTACATCGTGATTCATTCTGGTTTTATTTGTATCAAGAATAAATTGTCAAATCTCCAAACAGGGCAAATTGGAATCACTTCGGTTAAAAGTGGGATAACTTCTTCATCATAACTCCTATGATCTTGAGTCAACTTCAGGGTGATTCGACACTGATTTATGAGTCCAAATCAAGATTCTTACATCGTGATTCATTCTGGTTTTATTAGTATCAAGAAGAAATTGCCAAATCTCCAAATATGGCAAACTGGAATCACTTCGGTTAAAAGTTGGATAACTTCTTCATCATAACTCCAATGATATTGATTCAACTTCAGGGTGATTCTACACTGATTAATGAGTCCAAATCAAGCTTCTTACGTCGTGATTCATTCTGGTTTTTTAGTATCAAGAATAAATTCCCAAATCTCCAAACAGGACAAACTGGAATCACTTCGGTTAAAAGTGGGATAACTTCTTCATCATAACTCCAATGATATTGATTCAATTTCAGGGTGATTCTACACTGATTAATGAGTCCAAATCAAGCTTCTTACATCGTGATTCATTCTGGTTTTATTAGTATCAAAAATAAATTCCCAAATCTCCAAACAGGGCAAACTGGAATCATTTCGGTTAAAAGTGGGATAACTTCTTCATCATAACTCCAATGATATTGATTCAATTTCAGGGTGATTCTACACTGATTAATGAGTCCAAATCAAGCTTCTTACATCGTGATTCATTCTGGTTTTATTTGTATCAAGAAGAAATTGCCAAATCTCCAAAAAGGGCAAACTGGAATCACTTCGGTTAAAAGTGGGATAACTTCTTCATCATAAGTCCAATGATATTGATTCAACTTCAGGATGATTCTAAACTGATTTATGAGTCCAGATCAAGTTTCTTACATCGTGATTCATTCTGGTTTTATTTTATCAAGAATAAATTGCCAAATCTCCAAACAGGGTAAACTGGAATCACTTCGGTTAAAAGTGGGATAACTTCTTCATCATAAGTCCAATGATATTGATTCAACTTCAGGATGATTCTACACTTATTTATGAGTCCAAATCAAGCTTCTTACATCGTGATTCATTCTGGTTTTATTAGTATCAAGAAGAAATTGCCAAATCTCCAAACATGGCAAACTGGAATCACTTCGGTTAAAAGTGGGATAACTTCTTCATCATAACTCCTATGATCTTGAGTCAACTTCAGGGTGATTCTACACTGATTAATGAGTCCAAATCAAGCTTCTTACATCGTGATTCATTCTGGTTTTATTAGTATCAAGAAGAAATTGCCAAATCTCCAAACAGGACAAAGTGGAATCACTTCGGTTAAAAGTGGGATAACTTCTTCATCATAAGTCCAATGATCTTGAGTCAACTTCAGGGTGATTCGACACTGATTTATGAGTCCAAATCAAGATTCTTACATCGTGATTCATTCTGGTTTTTTTAGTATCAAAAAGAAATTGCCAAATCTCCAAACATGGCAAACTGGAATCACTTCGGTTAAAAGTGGATAACTTCTTCATCATAACTCCAATGATATTGATTTAACTTCAGGGTGATTCTACACTGATTAATGAGTCCAAATCAAGCTTCTTACGTCGTGATTCATTCTGGTTTTCTTAGTATCAAGAAGAAATTCCCAAATCTCCAAACAGGCAAACTGGAATCACTTCGGTTAAAAGTGGGATAACTTCTTCATCATAACTCCAATGATATTGATTCAACTTCAGGGTGATTCTACACTGATTAATGAGTCCAAATCAAGCTTCTTACATCGTGATTCATTCTGGTTTTATTGTATCAAGAATAAATTGCCAAATCTCCAAACAGGACAAACTGGAATCACTTCGGTTAAAAGTGGGATAACTTCTTCATCATAAACTCCAATGATATTGATTCAACTTCAGGGTGATTCTACACTGATTAATGAGTCCAAATCAAGCTTCTTACATCGTGATTCATTCTGGTTTTATTAGTATCAAGAATAAATTCCCAAATCTCCAAAACAGGGCAAACTGGAATCACTTCGGTTAAAAGTGGGATAACTTCTTCATCATAAGTCCAATGATATTGATTCAACTTCAGGATGATTCTAACTGATTATGAGTCCAAATCAAGCTTCTTACATCGTGATTCATTTCTGGTTTTATTTGTATCAAGAAGAAATTGCCAAATCTCCAAACAGGACAAACTGGAATCACTTACGGTTAAAAGTGGGATAACTTCTTCATCATAAGTCCAATGATATTGAGTCAACTTCAGGGTGATTCTACACTGATTTATGAGTCCAATCAAGCTTCTTACATCGTGATTCATTCTGGTTTTATTAGTATCAAGAAGAAATTGCCAAATCTCCAAACAGGGCAAACTGGAATCACTTCGGTTAAAAGTGGGATAACTTCTTCATCATAACTCCAATGATATTGATTCAACTTCAGGGTGATTCTACACTGATTAATGAGTCCAAATCAAGCTTCTTACATCGTGATTCATTCTGGTTTTATTAGTATCAAGAAGAAATTGCCAAATCTCCAAACAGGGCAAACTGGAATCACTTCGGTTAAAAGTGGGATAACTTCTTCATCATAACTCCTATGATATTGATTCAACTTCAGGGTGATTCTACACTGATTTATGAGTCCAAATCAAGCTTCTTACATCGTGATTCATTCTGGTTTTATTAGTATCAAGAAGAAATTGCCAAATCTCCAAACAGGGCAAACTGGAATCACTTCGGTTAAAAGTGGGATAACTTCTTCATCATAACTCCAATGATATTGATTCAACTTCAGGGTGATTCTACACTGATTTATGAGTCCAAATCAAGCTTCTTACATCGTGATTCATTCTGGTTTTATTAGTATCAAGAATAAATTCCCAAATCTCCAAACAGGGCAAACTGGAATCACTTCGGTTAAAAGTGGGATAACTTCTTCATCATAACTCCTATGATCTTGATTCAACTTCAGGGTGATTCGACACTGATTTATGAGTCCAAATCAAGCTTCTTACATCGTGATTCATTCTGGTTTTATTAGTATCAAGAAGAAATTGCCAAATCTCCAAACAGGGCAAACTGGAATCACTTCGGTTAAAAGTGGGATAACTTCTTCATCATAACTCCAATGATATTGATTCAACTTCAGGGTGATTCTACACTGATTAATGAGTCCAAATCAAGCTTCTTACATCGTGATTCATTCTGGTTTTATTAGTATCAAGAATAAATTCCCAAATCTCCAAACAGGGCAAACTGGAATCATTCGGTTAAAAGTGGGATAACTTCTTCATCATAACTCCAATGATATTGATTCAACTTCAGGGTGATTCTACACTGATTTATGAGTCCAAATCAAGCTTCTTACATCGTGATTCATTCTGGTTTTATTTGTATCAAGAAGAAATTGCCAAATCTCCAAACAGGGCAAACTGGAATCACTTCGGTTAAAAGTGGGATAACTTCTTCATCATAAGTCCAATGATATTGATTCAACTTCAGGATGATTCTAAACTGATTTATGAGTCCAGATCAAGCTTCTTACATCGTGATTCATTCTGGTTTTATTTGTATCAAGAAGAAATTGCCAAATCTCCAAACAGGGTAAACTGGAATCACTTCGGTTAAAAGTGGGATAACTTCTTCATCATAAGTCCAATGATATTGATTCAACTTCAGGATGATTCTACACTGATTTATGAGTCCAAATCAAGCTTCTTACATCGTGATTCATTCTGGTTTTATTAGTATCAAGAAGAAATTGCCAAATCTCCAAACAGGGCAAACTGGAATCACTTCGGTTAAAAGTGGGATAACTTCTTCATCATAACTCCTATGATCTTGAGTCAACTTCAGGGTGATTCTACACTGATTAATGAGTCCAAATCAAGCTTCTTACATCGTGATTCATTCTGGTTTTATTAGTATCAAGAAGAAATTGCCAAATCTCCAAACAGGGCAAACTGGAATCACTTCGGTTAAAAGTGGGATAACTTCTTCATCATAAGTCCAATGATCTTGAGTCAACTTCAGGGTGATTCGACACTGATTTATGAGTCCAAATCAAGCTTCTTACATCGTGATTCATTCTGGTTTTATTTGTATCAAGAAGAAATTGCCAAATCTCCAAACAGGGCAAACTGGAATCACTTCGGTTAAAAGTGGGATAACTTCTTCATCATAACTCCTATGATCTTGAGTCAACTTCAGGGTGATTCTACACTGATTTATGAGTCCAAATCAAGCTTCTTACATCGTGATTCATTCTGGTTTTATTAGTATCAAGAATAAATTCCCAAATCTCCAAACAGGGCAAACTGGAATCACTTCGGTTAAAAGTGGGATAACTTCTTCATCATAACTCCTATGATCTTGAGTCAACTTCAGGGTGATTCGACACTGATTTATGAGTCCAAATCAAGCTTCTTACATCGTGATTCATTCTGGTTTTATTAGTATAAAGAAGAAATTGCCAAATCTCCAAACAGGACAAACTGGAATCACTTCGGTTAAAAGTGGGATAACTTCTTCATCATAACTCCAATGATATTGATTCAACTTCAGGGTGATTCTACACTGATTAATGAGTCCAAATCAAGCTTCTTACATCGTGATTCATTCTGGTTTTATTAGTATCAAGAATAAATTCCCAAATCTCCAAACAGGACAAACTGGAATCACTACGGTTAAAAGTGGGATAACTTCTTCATCATAAGTCCAATGATATTGATTCAACTTCAGGATGATTCTACACTGATTTATGAGTCCAAATCAAGCTTCTTACATCGTGATTCATTCAGGTTTTATTTGTATCAAGAAGAAATTGCCAAATCTCCAAACAGGACAAACTGGAATCACTTCGGTTAAAAGTGGGATAACTTCTTCATCATAACTCCAATGATATTGATTCAACTTCAGGGTGATTCTACACTGATTTATGAGTCCAAATCAAGCTTCTTACATCGTGATTCATTCTGGTTTTATTAGTATCAAGAAGAAATTGCCAAATCTCCAAACAGGGTAAACTGGAATCACTACGGTTAAAAGTGGGATAACTTCTTCATCATAAGTCCAATGATATTGATTCAACTTCAGGATGATTCTACACTGATTTATGAGTCCAAATCAAGCTTCTTACATCGTGATTCATTCTGGTTTTATTTGTATCAAGAAGAAATTGCCAAATCTCCAAACAGGGCAAACTGGAATCACTTCGGTTAAAAGTGGGATAACTTCTTCATCATAACTCCAATGATATTGATTCAACTTCAGGGTGATTCTAAACTGATTAATGAGTCCAAATCAAGCTTCTTACATCGTGATTCATTCTGGTTTTATTTGTATCAAGAATAAATTCCCAATTCTCCAAACAGGGCAAACTGGAATCACTTCGGTTAAAAGTGGGATAACTTCTTCATCATAAGTCCAATGATATTGATTCAACTTCAGGATGATTCTAAACTGATTTATGAGTCCAGATCAAGTTTCTTACATCGTGATTCATTCTGGTTTTATTTGTATCAAGAAGAAATTGCCAAATCTCCAAACAGGGTAAACTGGAATCACTACGGTTAAAAGTGGGATAACTTCTTCATCATAAGTCCAATGATATTGATTCAAATTCAGGATGATCTACACTTATTTATGAGTCCAAATCAAGCTTCTTACATCGTGATTCATTATGGTTTTATTTGTATCAAGAAGAAATTGCCAAATCTCCAAACAGGAAAAACTGGAATCACTTCGGTTAAAATTGGGATAACTTCTTCATCATAACTCCAATGATATTGATTCAACTTCAGGGTGATTCTACACTGATTAATGAGTCCAAATCAAGCTTCTTACGTCGTGATTCATTCTGTTTTTTTTAGTATCAAGAATAAATTCCCTAATCTCCAAACAGGGCAAACTGGAATCACTTCGGTTAAAAGTGGGATAACTTCTTCATCATAACTCCTATGATCTTTAGTCAACTTCAGGGTGATTCGACACTGATTTATGAGTCCAAATCAAGCTTCTTACATCGTGATTCCTTCTGGTTTTATTAGTATCAAGAAGAAATTGTCAAATCTCCAAACAGGACAAACTGAAATCATTTCGGTTAAAAGTGGGATAACTTCTTCATCATAACTCCAATGATATTGATTCAATTTCAGGGTGATTCTACATTGATTAATGAGTCCAAATCAAGCTTCTTACATCGTGATTCATTCTGGTTTTATTAGTATCAAGAAAAATTCCCAAATCCCCAAATAGGGCAAACTGGAATCACTTCGGTTAAAAGTGGGATAACTTCTTCATCATAACTCCAATGATATTGATTCAACTTCAGGATGATTCTAAACTGATTTATGAGTCCAGATCAAGTTTCTTACATCGTGATTCATTCTGGTTTTATTTGTATCAAGAAGAAATTGCCAAATCTCCAAACAGGGTAAACTGGAATCACTTCGGTTAAAAGTGGGATAACTTCTTCATCATAACTCCAATGATATTGATTCAACTTCAGGGTGATTCTACACTGATTAATGAGTCCAAATCAAGCTTCTTACATCGTGATTCATTCTGGTTTTTTTAGTATCAAGAATAAATTCTCAAATCTCCAAACAGGACAAACTGGAATCACTTCGGTTAAAAGTGGGATAACTTCTTCATCATAACTATTGAGATGAAGAACCAGAGATGAGAAGAGGATGGGAAAGAGAAGCCAAAGAGATCAAGAGAAGCATGTGCTCGGGATACTTGAGAAATAAGTCTGTCCGTACAGTCTTGGATCGCAAGTAATCAACTCTAACCTAACTTGCCTTGGGAGGCAAGGTAACTGTGGGAACTCGACCAGAAGGTGTCCAGGAGGTAAGGAAACGTTGGGAGAGAGTTTGACCAGGTTTGAATTCAAATTGGGAAGAGTCACATGCTCTGGTTAAGGAGAAAGAGCTGTTGGGAGCTGTCCCTTTCTCTGCAACCAGACAAATCATTTTATATTGTTTCTTTTTGTTTATTATTTCAGTCACTATCCTTTCTCTCTCTCTGAACCCTCTATATATGTAATGTGCAAGCAAGTAATAGAATCAAGGAGAATTATCTCCCTTCTCTCTCTCAATCTCCAAATTCGTCACTCTCTCTCCTCCCTCTCTCTAAACTGTCCAGAAACTAATTTTCTTGTTCTTACTCTGTTCTTCATTGTTCTTCACCCAAATCTCACCTAAACCCAACTATTCTCTTCATACTTTCACAATTCCAACATGGTATCAGAGCTTTAAGCTCCTCAACCTCATTCTGTTCCGCAAATCTACTCTGTTTTTTCATCTTAAAATTTCTGTGTTCTTCATTCTATTATCCAGTGGATAAAAGAAATCCAACCATGGAAATAGAAAGAAGAAACTTGATTCCAGTAACCTTAGAGGGTACTAACTACTTACTATGGTCAAGAGTGGCCAGAGTTACCTTAGGAAGTCATGGACTTTGGGACAGTCATATCATGAAGGCTGAAGCTTCAAAGAGGATGACTCAAGAGGATGGTCAGGCAATTAGTCTGAAGGATGAAGACAAGTGGGTCAGAGAAGACCAACAAGCACTTGAGATCATCCACAACTCTCTCTCTGAATCAATTTTGGAGGCTTACTCACACTGTGAAACCTCCAAGGATCTATGGGAGAGTTTGCAAACTGTTTATGGGAATCTCTCCAACCTGAGTCGTGTATTTGAAGTCAAGAGGATTATCAACAACCTGAGCCAGGAGGAAGTGGATTTCAATGATTATTTTGGCAAGTTCAGAAGCTTATGGGCAGAGCTTGATGTGCTTAGACCTTTCTCCTTAGATCCAAAGGTCATAAGGGAAAGATATGAACAAGACAAGGTTTTTAGTCTTCTCTTGAATCTCAATCCATCTTACAACCAGCTTATAAAGCATATCCTAAGAGAATCCAAGCTTCCAAACCTAGAGGAGGTGTGTTCTCTGGTCCAAAGAGAACAAGGAGCTCACAAACTTTTCAAGGAAGAGAGGAAACTGGTTCATCATAGAAAGGATATGCATAAGAAGAAGGAGAGAACGTGGCTGGTATATGGAGACAATAGAAGAACCAAGCTCACTAATCTCAAAATCAAACCTGACGCCAACAAGCTAAAGGAAGTTGAGAAAGAAGTCTTGGAAGGAAACTCCATGTATTCTGCTCTCATGAGTGAATCTAATGGAGGAAAAGATTGGAACAAGGCAGTGATCAATGATGGTCCCATCAGGATGAGTGATATAGAGCCACTTATCAAAGCAGCCAAAGCCATTATCTCCTCTAGAAAGTCTGGTGCACATTCTCTAATCTCTAAGCCAATCATAATAGATTCAGGAGCTAGTCATCATATGATTAGTGATAGGAATCTTATTAGTGATGTTAGGCCTGCCTTAGGGAATGTAATAATAGCCAATGGAGATAAGGTCAAGATAGAAGGAATAGGGAACCTTAAGTTATTTGATAGAGAATCCACTGCCTTCTATATGCCTAGTTTTGCTTCTAACCTTCTCTCTGTAAAAAAGGCCACAGTAGACATGAATTGTCAAGTGGTTTTCAGGCCTAATGATGTTGAGTTTCAGGACCTTAAGACAGGGAAGGTGATTGGTGAAGGAAACATCCAGGGTGGTTTATACCATCTCCAAAAGACTAAGCCTTCTAAACTCTCTACTCCTTCTCATTTATGCATGATCAGTAACTCATCTGTGTGTGATAGCACTACTTGGCATGCTAGATTAGGCCATCCTCACAGTCGTGCATTAGAGATTATAATGCCTGATATGACATTTAACCACTTAGAATGTGAAGCATGCATCTTAGGAAAGCATTGCAAATCTGTGTTTCCAACATCAGAAACCATTTATGAGAAATGCTTTGACTTAGTCCACTCTGATGTTTGGACCTCTCCTTGCATGTCTAGGGATAACCACAAGTATTTTGTTACTTTTATAGATGAGAAATCAAAGTATACTTGGTTAACCTTGCTACCTTCTAAGGATCGTGTGTTAGATGCTTTTATGAACTTTCAATCATATGTCACTAACCACTTTAAAGCTAATGTGAAGGTACTGAGGTCAGACAATGGAGGAGAGTATACAAGCCATGCTTTCAAGAATCATCTGGCAAAACATGGCATAGTTCACCAAACAAGCTGTCCTTACACTCCTCAGCAAAATGGAGTGGCTGAAAGAAAAAATAGGCATCTGATGGAGGTTGCTAGATCAATGATGTTCCATGCAAATGTCCCTAAGAGATTTTGGAGTGATGCTGTGGTGACAGCATGCTATCTGATCAACCGGATTCCTACCAAGGTGTTGAAGGACATATCTCCTTATGAAATGTTAAACAAAACCAGACCATCCATTCATCACCTCAGAGTGTTTGGATGTGTCTGCTTTGTGTTGATACCAGGAGAGCAAAGGAACAAACTAGAAGAAAAAAGCATGAAGTGTATGTTCATAGGATACTCCTCTACACAGAAAGGATACAAGTGCTACAATCCAGAAACAAGAAGAGTACTTGTATCCAGAGATGTGAAGTTTATTGAAGGGAAAGGGTTCTATGCTGAGAAGAATTGGGATGAGCTCAAAGATCTGTCTCAAGCATCAGATAAGGCTAATAACCTTATGATAATTTTGGAAAATCTTGGAATCAGTTTATCAAAGGAAAAGGAGGCCAGAGAAACTACTCGTACTCAAGAGACTGAACAAGAGGCTGATGAATTCACTCATCCTGATCCTGAAGGGGGCATTGAACAAGAACCAGAAAAGCAACAAGGTTCAGATTCTCATGATCAGGAGAGTGCACAAGATCAGGAGACTACTGCTCTTGATCAGGAGAGTGCACAAGATTAGGAGACTGCTCAAGTTCATGAGGGAGAAGAGCAGCAAGAGGAACAAGCTCAGGTTCAACCTTTGAGAAGAAGTACAAGGATAAGGAAAGATCCTTCTAACTGGGTGAACACAAGAGTCTACTTCAACATGTTGAACCAAATAAGAAAAGGGGTTACAAGTATGTAATGGAGACTGAAGAAGGTTGGAGAATGGTTTAAGGGGGAGTTGTCCGTACAAGTCCGTACAAGTGGCCGTACAAGTGTGACCGTACAAGGCCGTACAAGTAACCGTACACTTGAGTATGCACCAAGGCAGGAGGAGAAACCAAGTTACCCTGGTAAGAGTGAAAAGGAGTTACCCGCGTGTGATCAACCTTTACTTACCTCACCACTCGTCCAAGTGCAATGAACCTTAGGGATAAGGTTAGTCCGCGCCTGGACAGGCTGGCTAAGAGCATCTGGTCAAGATGCCAAAGGAATCACGCGTGCAAAGCTTCTCCTCCATGCATTTCAAATTAGACGCTCCCCTGGCCTTGACTCCACATGCTTAGGGTTGAAACCTTATCTTTTAGCCGTTGATTGTTGTCCATAAACTCTCCTATATATTTGTAACCCCGGTTCATTAATGTTAAGCAAGTAATTCGAGTCTCTTTCTTTTCTTATTCTCTCTAAGTGTTCTTGAGCTCCCAAATGGGTTCTTGAACAAATCGGCTCCTATTCTCTTACTTTCTCTCTTAATCTCTTCTAATCTCTCTATTCTACTATATTCTACCTTTGCATACTCAGATTCTACTCATTCTTTCATGGTATCAGAGCCAGGTTCTCTTGAATCTGGGTTGCTACGTTGAAGACTCAAGAACACTTTGAGGAACAAGTTGGAGGCAAGGAGTACAAAGGGGATGTTCATTGGTTACTCATCGACTCAGAAGGGGTACAAATGTTATGATCCAGTGACCAGGAGGGTGCTTATATCAAGGGATGTGAAGTTTGTAGAAGAAAGAGGGTACTATGAGGAGAAGAACCTAGCATAACTAAAGGATTTGGCGTCTGATAAGGCAGCAAACTTGAGAATCATTTTGGAGGGTCTTGGGATTAACTTATCTCAGGATCAAAAGAGTGGGAGTACACCAATTCCAACTACCACTAATGCAAATGATCAGGAACCCCACCTTGATCATGAGGGGGGAAATCAACCTAATGCTAATGATCAAGATGAGGAAGAAGAATCAGGTTCACAACATGATCAAGGTGTGGATCAAGAAAATGATGATGAGGAAGGGGAAACTATGAACCAGGAAGAAGAAGAGGAGATTGAGGAGGAACAACCTGAAGTGGCCCAACCCTTGAGAAGAAGTACAAGGATAAGGAATCCTCCATCCAACTGGATCAACACTCGGGTGTACTACAATGCTCAAGCAGTTGAGCATCCTGCCCAAGTTGCTTGCTCACTGACGTATTACCCTGAAGATCATTGTGCTTTCATGACTAGCCTGGATGAGAGCAAGGTACCTGGTTCCTATGAAGAGGCTATGCAAGACAAGGAATGGAGAGAATCAGTTGGTGCTGAGGCAGATGCAATGATCAAGAATGATACTTGGTATGAAAGTAGACTGCCAAAGGGGAAGAAGGCTGTTTCCAGCAGTTGGATATTCACCATCAAGTACCTTGCAAATGGAAAGATTGATAGGAAGAAGACCACACTAGTTGCAAGGGGGTTTACTCAAACCTATGGAGAGGATTACATTGATACGTTTGCTCCTGTTGCCAAGCTTCATACAATCAGAATAGTACTATCTCTTGCTGTGAATCTAGAATGGGGGCTTTGGCAAATGGATGTGAAGAATGCCTTCTTGCAAGGAGAGCTTGAAGATGAAGTCTATATGCATCCTCCTACGGGTCTTGAGCACTTGGTTAAAGATGGGAATGTGCTAAGGCTGAAGAAGGCTATATATGGTCTCAAACAATCCCCTAGAGCATGGTATACCAAGTTGAGCACAACTCTGAATGGAAGAGGCTTCAAGAAATCAGAACTAGATCACACTCTATTCTCCTTGACCACTCCATCAGGTATTGTAGTTCTTCTTGTATATGTTGATGATATCATCATCATAGGAAGTGACAAGGATGGAATTCAATCCACCAAGGACTTCTTAAAGTCGGTTTTTTGAGATTAAAGACTTGGGTGAAATGAAATACTTCCTTGGAATTGAGATATGTAGATCCAAGGAAGGCTTGTTTCTTTCACAAAGGAAATATACACTTGATCTTTTGAAAGATGCAGGTAAACTTGGAGGAAAGACAGTGAAGACACCTTTGGAAGATGGATATAAGGTGCCACGTGAGGGGGAGATTGAAGATAGCCCGCCATTTGAAGATGCAAAGCTTTATAGGAAGCTTGTTGGTAAGTTGATCTACTTAACCATTACACGTCCTGACATATGTTTTGCTGTGAATCAGGTGAGCCAACATATGCAAGAACCAAAGGAGCATCATTGGAACATGGTGAACAGGATCTTGATGTATCTAAATGGATCACCAGAACAAGGAGTGTGGATGGGGTGTAACAAGAGCACTGAAGTAGTGGGATACTGTGATGCGGATTGGGCTGGAGATAGAGCTGATAGGAAGTCGACCACTGGCTATTGCACTTTCATTGGTGGGAACCTTGTTACTTGGAAGAGCAAGAAGCAGAAGGTGGTATCATGTTCAAGTGCTGAAGCTGAGTATAGAGCCATGTTGAAGCTGACTAATGAGCTAGTGTGGATCAAAGGAATCCTGAAGCACTTGGAGATAAACCAGTCTACACCAATGACCATGCATTGTGACAATCAAGCAGCAATCCACATTGCCTCCAACTTGGTGTTTCATGAGAGAACCAAGCACATTGAGGTTGACTGCCACAAGGTGAGGCAGATGATAGTCCAAGGAGTGATCTTACCTTGCTACACACGGAGTGAAGATCAGTTGGCAGATGTTTTCACTAAGGCTCCAAGACAGAAGACACTTGAGTCCATTCATCACAGATTGGGGCTCAGTGATCTTACCAGGCTCAACTAGTTCCTCTTGTCATGGGGTCTTTACTCTTTTCCTTGCTGAGGTTTTATCCCTAAGGAGGGTTTTCTTTGGCAAGGTTTTTAATGAGGAAGATCTCATGACATCCAAGCTTGATCGGTTCCCTTGATCAAGATTGAGGGGGAGTGTTGAACCAAATAAGAAAAGGGGTTACAAGTATGTAATGGAGACTGAAGAAGGTTGGAGAATGGTTTAAGGGGGAGTTGTCCGTACAAGTCCGTACAAGTGGCCGTACAAGTGACCGTACAAGGCCGTACAAGTAACCGTACACTTGAGTATGCACCAAGGCAGGAGGAGAAACCAAGTTACCCTGGTAAGAGTGAAAAGGAGTTACCCGCGTGTGATCAACCTTTACTTACCTCACCACTCGTCCAAGTGCAATGAACCTTAGGGATAAGGTTAGTCCGCGCCTGGACAGGCTGGCTAAGAGCATCTGGTCAAGATGCCAAAGGAATCACGCGTGCAAAGCTTCTCCTCCATGCATTTCAAATTAGACGCTCCCCCGGCCTTGACTCCACATGCTTAGGGTTGAAACCTTATCTTTTAGCCGTTGATTGTTGTCCATAAACTCTCCTATATATTTGTAACCCCGGTTCATTAATGTTAAGCAAGTAATTCGAGTCTCTTTCTTTTCTTATTCTCTCTAAGTGTTCTTGAGCTCCCAAATGGGTTCTTGAACAAATCGGCTCCTATTCTCTTACTTTCTCTCTTAATCTCTTCTAATCTCTTTATTCTACTATATTCTACCTTTGCATACTCAGATTCTACTCATTCTTTCACAACAGTCAAGCAGTGGCTCATCCCACTTCAGCAGTATGCTTCTTTTCGCAATTCCCATCCGAGCATCAAGCTTTCATTGTTGGTTTAGATGAAGCGTATGTACCAAAATCATATGTAGAAGCAATGGAGCTTGAGGAG
>CAJHQQ010004683.1:0-24840 GCA_905132885.1 Moricandia moricandioides | reverse complement strand
TTGACACTCATCTATACTACTTTGATTAGGATAGAGTAAAATCCTTTATCAATTTTGAAAATCCTTTATCAAATTTGTATAGATGAGTGTCAATCCAATCCTAAGTGATTTCAAGCAATGAGAATACAAATCTAAGTGCAATCAGTTTCGTTGATGAGAATAGAAGTAACAAGAACATGTAAATGCAATGACTAAAGCTTTTAATCAACTAGAGAACAAGGACTCATGGGTATAGGCATTTGACTTCAAGTGATTAAGTTCCAATGTAGGGTGGTAAGTAACTGAACAATGGGCTTCCTTAAGTCTAGATCACAATATTAGACAAGTTCTTTATCAAGACACAAGTCCCTATGTCATTATGCATTAAACATCAAATGTCTTTGGCTTAACACACTCTAACATGCATTTTAATCTAGTCTAATAACTATCTAGCAATCCTAACATCAAATGTCTTTGGTTGATCAAGCTAGAGCAAGGATGAGTTGATTCAGACATTTCATCAAACACCTTTCGGGCATGGAATGTCTAGAGATCTAGATCTAAGACCAGGAGCAATTCACGCATACATAGATCGGTTCTCATCAAACTACCCTTGTCCTAAGTGAATCCATGCTCTACCCTTCTTTTCCACCCAAATGCCCATATGAAACACCCATCTCAGCTTCTCTTGCGCCCTAAGTTTGCACGGCTTCATTTCACGTTCATCCGGGAAAGCATTCGCCCTATCTTTGCACGGTCGATGGTACGGACTCACCCTATTTTTGCACAAACTCCCCAACCATCTTTAAAGGCCAAATGGGAACTTCTTTGGGTCGCCCTATTTTTGCACGGTCCGTACAAGTCCGTACGGTTCGCCCTATTTTTGCACGCTCAACCATCTCCTCCCAAATGTCTCTAAATGGTGTCTAAGTCCCTCCTGGACTTGACCCTAGCTTTGCACATCTTTAAACACTCCTAAAGCCTTCTTAGACAATCTCCGGAGGTCTTGCCCTAACTTTGCACGGGACCCAAACTTCACCCAAACTCATCATTTGGCTCCAGAATGAATCACGATGTTAGAAGCTTGATTTAGATTCATAAATCAGTTTAGAGTCACCCTGAATTTGAATCAAGATCATAGGAATTATGATGAAGAAATTATCCCACTTTTAAATGAAGTGATTCCAGTTTACCCTGTTTGGAGATTTGGCAATTTCTTCTTGGTTCTAATCAAACCAGAATGAATCACGATGTAAGAAGATTGATTTGGACTCATTAATTAGTGGATAATCATCCTGAAGTTGAATCAATATGATAGGAGTTATGATGAAGAAGTCCCACTTTTAATCGAAGTGATTTCAGTTTACCATGTTTGGAGATTTTGCAATATTTCTTGATTCTAATCAAACCAGAATGAATAACAAATTAAGAAGCTTTATTTGGACTCATAAATCAGTGGATAATCATCCTGAAGTTGAATCAATATCATTGGAGTTATGATGAAGATGTTATTCCACTTTTAACCGAAGTGATTCCAGTTTATCCTGTTTGAAGATTTGGCAATTTCTTCTTGATACAAATAAAACCAGAATGAATCACGATGTAAGAAGCTTGATTTGGACTCATAAATAAGTTTAGAGTCACCCTGAATTTGAATCAAGATCATAGGAGTTATGATGAAGAAGTTATCCCACTTTTATCCGAAGTGACTCGAGTTTACTCTGTTTGGAGATTTGGCAATTTCTTCTTGATTCTAATCAAACCAGAATGAATCAAGATGTAAGAAGCTTTATTTGGACTCATTAATAAGTGTAGAATCACCCTGAAGTTGAATTAAGATCATAGGAGTTATGATGAAGAAGTTATCCCACTTTTAACCGAAGTGATTCCAGTATACCCTGTTTGGAGATTTGGCAATTTCTTCTTGATTCTAATCAAACCAGAATGAATCAAGATGTAAGAAGCTGGAATTGGACTCATTAATAAGTGTAGAATCACCCTGAAGTTGAATCAAGATCATAGGAGTTACGATGAAGAAGTTATCCCACTTTTAACCGAAGTGATTCTAGTATACCCTGTTTGGAGATTTGGCAATTTCTTCTTGATTCTAATCAAACCTGAATGAATCAACACGTAAGAAGCTTGATTTGGACACATAAATCATCAGTGTATAATCATCCTGAAGTTGAACCATTATCATTGGACTTATGATGAAGAAGTTATCCCACTTTTAACCGAAGTGATTCCAGTTTGCCCTGTTTGGAGAGTTGGCAATTTCTTCTTGATACTAATAAAACCCGAATGAATCACGATTTAAGAAGCTTGATTTGGATTCATAAATAAGTTTAGAATCACCCTGAATTTGAATCAAGATCATAGGAGTTATGATGAAGAAGTAATCCCACTTTTAACCGAAGTGATTCCAGTTTGCCCTGTTTGGATATTGGCAATTTATTCTTCATACTAATAAAACCAGAATGAATAACGATGTAAGAAGCTTGATTTGGAATCATTAATTTATGTAGAATCACCCTGAAGTTGAATCAAGATCATAGAAGTTATGATGAAGAAATTATCCCACTTTTAACCGAAGTGATTCCTGTTTACCCTTTTTGCAGATTTGACAATTTCTTCTTGATTCTAATCAAGCCAGAATGAATCACGATGTAATAATCTTGATTTGGACGCATAAATCAGTCTATAATCACCCTGAAGTTGAATAAATATCATAGGAATTATGATGAAGAAATTATCCCACTTTTAACTGAAGTGATTCCAGTTTACCCTGTTTGGAGATTTGGCAATTTCTTCTTGGTTCTAATCAAACCAGAATGAATCAAGATGTAAGAAGATTTATTTGGACTCATAAATCAGTGTAAAATCATCTTGAAGTTGAATCAATATCATAGGAGTTATGATGAAGATGTTATTCCACTTTTAACCGAAGTGATTCCAGTTTACCCTGTTTGAAGATTGGGCAATTTCTTCTTGATACAAATCAAACCAGAATGAATCACGATGTAAGAAGCTTGATTTGGACTCATAAATAAGTTTAGAGTCACCCTGAATTTGAATCAAGATCATAGGAGTTATGATGAAGAAGTTATCCCACTTTTAACCGAAGTGACTCGAGTTTACCCTGTTTAGAGATTTGGCAGTTTCTTCTTGATTCTAATCAAACCAGAATGAATCAAGATGTAAGAAGCTTTATTTGGACTCATAAATCAGTGGATAATCATCCCGAAGTTGAATCAATATCATAGGAGTTATGATGAAGATGTTATTCCACTTTTAACCGAAGTGATTCCAGTTTACCCTGTTTGAAGATTTGGCAATTCCTTCTTGATACAAATAAAATCAGAATGAATCATGATGTAAGAAGCTTGATTTGGATTCATAAATCAGTTTAGAGTCACCCTGAATTTGAATCAAGATCATAGGAGTTATCATGAAGAAGTTATCCCACTTTTATCCGAAGTGACTCCAGTTTACTCTGTCTGGATATTTGACAATTTCTTCTTTATTCTAATCAAACCAGAATGAATCAAGATGTAAGAAGCTTTATTTAGACTCATAAATCAGTGTAGAATCACCCTGAAGTTGAATCAAGACCATAGGATTTATGATGAAGAAGTTATCTCACTTTTAACCGAAGTTACTCCAGTTTACTCTGTTTGGAGATTTGGCAATTTCTTCTTGATTCTAATCAAACCAGAATGAATCAAGATGAAAGAAGCTTTATTTGGACTCATAAATCAGTGGATAATCACCCTGAAGTTGAATCAATATCATAGGAGTTATGATGAAGATGTTATTCCACTTTTAACCGAAGTGATTCCAGTTTACCCTGTTTGTAGATTTGGGAATTCCTTCTTGATAAAAATAAAATCAGAATGAATCACGATGTAAGAAGCTTGATTTGGATTCATAAATCAGTTTAGAGTCACCCTGAATTTGAATCAAGATCATAGGAGTTATCATGAAGAAGTTATCCCACTTTTATCCGAAGTCACTCCAGTTTACTCTATCTGGAGATTTGACAATTTCTTCTTTATTCTAATCAAACCAGAATGAATCAAGATGTAAGAAGCTTTATTTAGACTCATAAATCAGTGTAGAATCACCCTGAAGTTGAATCAAGACCATAGGATTTATGATGAAGAAGTTATCCCACTTTTAACCGAAGTTACTCCAGTTTACTCTTTTTGGAGGTTTGGCAATTTCTTCTTATTTCTAATCAAACCAGAATGAATCAAGATGATAGAAGCTTTATTTGGACTCATAAATCAGTGGATAATCACCCTGAAGTTGAATCAATATCATTGGAGTTATGATGAAGAAGTTATCCCACTTTTAACTGAAGTGATTCCAGTTTGCCATGTTTGGAGAGTTGGCAATTTCTTCTTGATACTAATAAAACCAGAATGAATCACGATGTAAGAAGCTTGATTTGGACTCATAAATCAGTTTAGAATCACTCTGAAGTTGAATCAAGATCATAGGAGTTATGATGAAGAAGTTAACCCACTTTTATCCGAAGTGACTCCAGTTTACCCTGTTTGGAGATTTGGCAGTTTCTTCTTGATTCTAATCAAACCAGAATGAATCAAGATGTAAGAAGCTTTATTTGGACTCATAAATAAGTGGATAATCATCCTGAAGTTGAATCAATATCATAGGAGTTATGATGAAGATGTTATTCCACTTTTAACCGAAGTGATTCCAGTTTACCTTGTTTGAAGATTTGGCAATTCCTTCTTGATACAAATAAAATCAGAATGAATCACGATATAAGAAGCTTGATTTGGATTCATAAATCAGCTTAGAGTCACCCTGAATTTGAATCAAGATCATAGGAGTTATCATGAAGAAGTTATCCTACTTTTATCCGAAGTGACTCCAGTTTACTCTGTCTGGAGATTTGACAATTTCTTCTTTATTCTAATCAAACCAGAATGAATCAAGATGTAAGAAGCTTTATTTAGACTCATAAATCAGTGTAGAATCACCCTGAAGTTGAATCAAGACCATAGGATTTATGAAGAAGAAGTTATCCCACTTTTAACCGAAGTGATTCCAGTTTACCCTGTTTGAAGATTTGACAATTCCTTCTTGATACAAATAAAATCATAATGAATCATGATGTAAGAAGCTTGATTTGGATTCATAAATCAGTTTAGAGTCACCCTGAATTTGAATCAAGATCATAGGAGTTATGATGAAGAAGTTATCCCAGTTTTAACCGAAGTGACTCCAATTAACTCTGTTTGGAGATTTGGCAATTTCTTCTTGATTCTAATCAAACCAGAATGAATCAAGATGAAAGAAGCTTTATTTGGACTCATAAATCAGTGGATAATCACCCTGAAGTTGAATCAATATCATTGGAGTTATGATGAAGAAGTTATCCAACTTTTAACCGAAGTGATTCCAGTTTGCCCTGTTTGGAGAGTTGGCAATTTCTTCTTGATACTAATAAAACCAGAATGAATCACGATGTAAGAAGCTTGATTTGGAGTCATAAATCAGTTTAGAATCACCCTGAAGTTGAATCAAGATCATAGGAGTTATGATGAAGAAGTTAACCCACTTTTATCCGAAGTGACTCCAGTTTACCCTGTTTAGAGATTTGGCAGTTTCTTCTTGATTCTAATCAAACCAAAATGAATCAAGATGTAAGAAGCTTTATTTGGACTCATAAATCAGTGGATAATCATCCTGAAGTTGAATCAATATCATAGGAGTTATGATGAAGATGTTATTCCACTTTTAACCGAAGTGATTCCAGTTTACCTTGTTTGAAGATTTGGCAATTCCTTCTTGATACAAATAAAATCAGAATGAATCACGATATAAGAAGCTTGATTTGGATTCATAAATCAGTTTAGAGTCACCCTGAATTTGAATCAATATCATAGGAGTTATGATGAAGATGTTATTCCACTTTTAACCGAAGTGATTCCAGTTTACCTTGTTTGAAGATTTGGCAATTCCTTCTTGATACAAATAAAATCAGAATGAATCACGATATAAGAAGCTTGATTTGGATTCATAAATCAGTTTAGAGTCACCCTTAATTTGAATCCAGATCATAGGAGTTATGGTGACGAAATTATCCCACTTTTAACCGAAGTGATTCCAGTTTGTCCTGTTTGGAGATTTGGCATTTTGTTCTTGATTCTAATCAAACCAGAATGAATCAATATGTAAGAAGCTTTATTTGTAATCATAAATCAGTAGATAATCATCCTGAATTGAATCATTATCATAGGAGTTATGATGAAGATGTTATTCCACTTTTAACCGAAGTGACTCCAGTTTTTCCTGTTTGGAGATTTGGCAATTTATTCTTGATACTAATAAAACCAGAATGAATCACGATGTAAGAAGCTTGATTTGGACTCATTAATAAGTGTAGATTCACCCTGAAGTTGAATCAAGATCATAGGAGTTATGATGAAGAAGTTATCCCACTTTTAACCGAAGTGATTCCAGTTTACCCTGTTTGGAGATTTGGCATTTTGTTCTTGATTCTAATCAAACCAGAATGAATCAATATGAAAGAAGCTTTATTTGGACTCCTAAATCAGTGGATAATCATCCTGAATTGAATCAATATCATAGGAGTTATGATGAAGATGTTATTCCACTTTTAACCGAAGTGACTCCAGTTTATCCTGTTTGGAGATTTGGCAATTTATTCTTGATACTAATAAAACCAGAATGAATCACGATGTAAGAAGCATGCTTTGGACTCTTTAATAAGTGTAGAATCACCCTGAAGTTGAATCAAGATCATAGGAGTTATGATGAAGAAGTTATCCCACTTTTAACCGAAGTGACTCCAGTTTACCCTGTTTGGAGACTTGGCAATTTCTTCTTGATTCTAATCAAACCAGAATTAATCAAGATGTAAGAAGCTTTAGTTAGACTCATAAATCAGTGGATAATCACCCTGAAGTTGAATCAATATCATTGGAGTTATGATGAAGAAGTTATCCCACTTTTAACCAAAGTGATTCCAGTTTGCCATGTTTGGATAGTTGGTAATTTATTCGTGATACTAATAAAACCAGAATGAATCACGATGTAAGAAGCTTAATTTGGACTCATAATTCAGTGTAGAATCACCCTGAAGTTGAATCAAAATCATAGGATTTATGATGAAGAAGTTATCCCACTTTTAACCGAAGTGACTCCAGTTTACTCTATTTGGAGATTTGGCAATTTCTTCTTGATTCTAATCAAACCAGAATGAATCAATATGTAAGAAGCTTTATTTGGACTAATAAATCAGTGGATAATCATCCTGAATTGAATCAATATCATAGGAGTTATGATGAAGATGTTATTCCACTTTTAACCGAAGTGACTCCAGTTTATCCTGTTTGGAGATTTGGCAATTTATTCTTGATACTAATAAAACCAGAATGAATCACGATGTAAGAAGAATGATTTGGACTCATTAATAAGTGTAGAATCACCCTGAAGTTGAATCAAGATCATAGGAGTTATGATGAAGAAGTTATCCCACTTTTAACCGAAGTGACTCCAGTTTACCCTGTTTGGAGACTTGGCAATTTCTTCTAGATTCTAATCAAAACAGAATTAATCAAGATGTAAGAAGCTTGATTTGGTCTCATAAATCAGTGGATAATCACCCTGAAGTTGAATCAATATCATTAGAGTTATGATGAAGAAGTTATCCCACTTTTAACTAAAGTGATTCCAGTTTACCCTGTTTGGAGATTTGGTAATTTCTTCGTGATACTAATAAAACCAGAATGAATCACGATGTAAGAAGCTTGATTTGGACTCATAAATAAGTGTAGAATCACCCTGAAGTTGAATCAAGATCATAGGAGTTATGATGAAGAAGTTATCCCACTTTTAACCGAAGTGATTCCAGTTTACCTTGTTTGAAGATTTGGCAATTTCTTCTTGATTCTAATCAAACCAGAATGAATCACAATGTAAGAATCTTTATTTGGTCGCATAAATCATTCTAGAATCACCCTGAAGTTGAATCAATATCATAGGAGTTATGATGAAGTAGTTATCCCACTTTTAACCGAAGTGATTCCAGTTTGCCCTGTTTGGAGATTTGGTAATTTATTCTTGATACTAATAAAACCCTAATGAATCACGATGTAATAAGCTTTACTTGGACTCATTAATCAATGTATAATCACCCTGAAGTTGAATCATGATCATAGTAGTTATGATGAAGAAGTTATCCCACTTTTAACCGAAGTGATTCCAGTTTACCCTGTTTGGAGATTTGGCAATTTCTTCTTGATTCTAATCAAACCAGAATGAATCAAGACGTAAGAAGCTTGATTTGGACTCATAAATCAGTGTAGAATCATCCTGAAGCTGAATCAATATAACTGAACTTATGATGAAGAAGTAATCCTACTTTTAACCGAAGTGATCCCAGTTTACCCTGTTTGGAGATTTGGTAATTTCTTCTTGATTCTAATCAAACCAGAATGAATCACGATGTAAGAATCTTGATTTGGACTCATAAATCATGTATAATCATCCTGAAGTTGAATCAATATCATTAGACTTATGATGAAGAAGTTATCCCACTTTTAACCGAAGTGATTCCAGTTAACCCTTTTTGGTAATTTCTTCTTGATACTAATAAAACCAGAATGAATCACGATGTAAGAATCTTGATTTGAACTCATAAATCAGTTTAGAATCACCCTGAAGTTGAATCAAGATCATAGGAGTTATGATGAAGAAGTTATCCCACTTTTAACCGAAGTGATTCCAGTTTGTCCTGTTTGGAGATTTGGCATTTTGTTCTTGATTCTAATCAAACCAGAATGAAAAAATATGTAAGAAGATTTATTTGGACTCATAAATCAGTGGATAATCATCCTGAATTGAATCAATATCATAGGAGTTATGATGAAGATGTTATTCCACTTTTAACCCAAGTGACTCCAGTTTGTCCTGTTTGGAGATTTGGCAATTTATTCTTGATACTA
The DNA here is from genome assembly GCA_905132885.1 of Moricandia moricandioides. Lineage (NCBI taxonomy): Eukaryota > Viridiplantae > Streptophyta > Magnoliopsida > Brassicales > Brassicaceae > Moricandia > Moricandia moricandioides. The sequence goes on along the minus strand of CAJHQQ010004683.1, from coordinate 15,859 downwards.
ATAAAACCAGAATGAATCACGACGTAAGAAGCTTGATTTGGACTCATTAATAAGTGTAGATTCACCCTGAAGTTGAATCAAGATCATAGGAGTTATGATGAAGAACTTATCCCACTTTTAACTGAAGTGATTCCAGTTTACCCTATTTGGAGAATTCACAATTTCTTCTTGATACAAATAAAACCAGAAACAATCACGATGTAAGAAGCTTTATTTGGACTCATTAATCAGTGTAGAATCACCCTGAAGTTTAATCAAGATCATAGGAATTATAATGAAGATGTTATCTCACTTTTAACAGAAGTGATTCCAGTTTACCATGTTTGGAGATTTGGCAATTTCTTCTTGATTCTAATCAAACCAGAATGAATCATGATGTAAGAATCATGATTTGGACGCATAAATCTGTCAATAATCACCCTGAAGTTGAATCAATATCATAGGAGTTATGATGAAGAAGTTAACCCACTTTTATCCGAAGTGACTCCAGTTTAATCTGTTTGGAGATTTAACAGTTTCTTCTTGATTCTAATCAAACCATAATGAATCAAGATGTAAGAATCTTTATTTGGACTCATAAATCAGTGGAAAATCATCCTGAAGTTGGATCAATATCATAGAAGTTATGATGAAGATGTAATTCCACTTTTAACCGAAGTGATTCCAGTTCACTCTGTTTGGAGATTTGGCAATTTCTTCTTGATTCTAATCAAACCAGAATGAATCAAGATGTAACAATCTTGTTTTAGACTCATAAATCAGTGTAGAATCATCCTGAAGTTGAATCAATATCATTGGACTTATGATGAAGAAGTTATCCCACTTTTAACCGAAGTGATCCCAGTTTACCCTATTCCGAGATTTGACAATTTATTCTTGATACTAAGAAAAACAGAATGAATCACGATGTAAGAAACTTGATTTGGATTCATTAATCAGTGCAGATTCACCCTGGAGTTAAATCAAGATCATAGGAGTTATGATGAAGAAGTTATCCCACTTTTATCCGAAGTGATTCCAGTTTACTCTGTTTGGAGATTTGGCAATTTCTTCTTGATTCTAATCAAACCAGAATGAATCAAGATGTAAGAAGCTTTATTTGGACTCATAAATCAGTGTAGAATCACCCTGGAGTTGAATCAAGATCATAGGAGTTATGATGAAGAAGTTATCCGACTTTAAACTGAAGTGATTCCAGTTTATCCTGTTTGGAGAATTGGCAATTTCTTCTTGATACAAATAAAACCAGAATGAATCACGATGTAAGAATCTTGATTTGGACTCATAAATAAGTGTAGAATCACTCTGAAGTTGAATCAAGATCATAGGAGTTATGATGAAGAAGTTATCCCACTTTTAACCGAAGTTACTCCAGTTTACTCTGTTTGGAGATTTGGCAATTTCTTCTTGATTCTAATCAAACGAGAATGAATCAAGATGTAAGAAGCTTTATTTGGACTCATAAATCAGTGTAGAATCACCCTGAAGTTGAATCAAGATCATAGGATTTATGATGAAGAAGTTATCCCACTTTTAACCGAAGTGACTCCAATTTACTCTGTTTGGAGATTTGACAATTTCTTCTTGATACAAATAAAACAAGAATGAATCACGATGTAAGAAGCTTGATTTGGACTCATCAATCAATGGCTAATCACCCTTAATTTGAATCAAGATCATAGGAGTTATGGTGACGAAATTATCCCACTTTTTAACCGAAGTGATTCCAGTTTGTCCTGTTTGGAGATTTGGCATTTTGTTCTTGATTCTAATCAAACCAGAATGAATCAATATGTAAGAAGCTTTATTTGTAATCATAAATCAGTAGATAATCATCCTGAATTGAATCATTATCATAGGAGTTATGATGAAGATGTTATTCCACTTTTAACCGAAGTGACTCCAGTTTGTCCTGTTTGGAGATTTGGCAATTTATTCTTGATACTAATAAAACCAGAATGAATCACGATGTAAGAAGCTTGATTTGGACTCATTAATAAGTGTAGATTCACCCTGAAGTTGAATCAAGATCATAGGAGTTATGATGAAGAAGTTATCCCACTTTTAACCGAAGTGATTCCAGTTTACCATGTTTGGAGATTTGGCATTTTGTTCTTGATTCTAATCAAACCAGAATGAATCAATATGAAAGAAGCTTTATTTGGACTCATAAATCAGTGGATAATCATCCTGAATTGAATCAATATCATAGGAGTTATGATGAAGATGTTATTCCACTTTTAACCGAAGTGACTCCAGTTTATCCTGTTTGGAGATTTGGCAATTTATTCTTGATACTAATAATACCAGAATGAATCACGATGTAAGAAGCATGATTTGGACTCATTAATAAGTGTAGAATCACCCTGAAGTAGAATCAAGATCATAGGAGTTATGATGAAGAAGCTATCCCACTTTTAACCGAAGTGACTCCAGTTTACCCTGTTTGGAGACTTGGCAATTTCTTCTTGATTCTAATCAAACCAGAATTAATCAAGATGTAAGAACCTTTATTTAGACTCATAAATCAGTGGATAATCACCCTGAAGTTGAATCAATATCATTGGAGTTATGATGAAGAAGTTATCCTACTTTTAACCAAAGTGATTCCAGTTTGCCATGTTTGGAGAGTTGGTAATTTATTCGTGATACTAATAAAACCAGAATGAATCACGATGTAAGAAGCTTGATTTGGACTCATAATTCAGTGTAGAATTACCCTGAAGTTGAATCAAGATCATAGGATTTATGATGAAGAAGTTATCCCACTTTTAACCGAAGTGACTCCAGTTTACTCTATTTGGAGATTTGGCAATTTCTTCTTGATTCTAATCAAACCAGAATGAATCAATATGTAAGAAGCTTTATTTGGACTCATAAATCAGTGGATAATCATCCTGAATTGAATCAATATCATAGGAGTTATGATGAAGATGTTATTCCACTTTTAACCGAAGTGACTCCAGTTTATCCTGTTTGGAGATTTGGCAATTTATTCTTGATACTAATAAAACCATAATGAATCACGATGTAAGAAGCATCATTTGGACTCATTAATAAGTGTAGAATCACCCTGAAGTTGAATCAAGATCATAGGAGTTATGATGAAGAAGTTATCCCACTTTTAACCGAAGTGACTCCAGTTTACCCTGTTTGGAGACTTGGCAATTTCTTCTTGATTCTAATCAAAACAGAATTAATCAAGATGTAAGAAGCTTTATTTGGACTCATAAATCAGTGGATAATCACCCTGAAGTTGAACCAATATCATTAGAGTTATGATGAAGAAGTTATCCCACTTTTAACCAAAGTGATTCCAGTTTACCCTGTTTGGAGAGTTGGTAATTTCTTCGTGATACTAATAAAACCAGAATGAATCACGATGTAAGAAGCTTGATTTGGACTCATAAATCAGTGTAGAATCACCCTGAAGTTGAATCAAGATCATAGGATTTATGATGAAGAAGTTATCCCACTTTTAACCGAAGTGACTCCAGTTTACTCTATTTGGAGATTTGGCAATTTCTTCTTGATTCTAATCAAACCAGAATGAATCAAGATGTAAGAATCTTTATTTGGACTCATAAATCAGTGTAGAATCACCCTGGAGTTGAATCAAGATCATAGGAGTTATGATGAAGAAATTATCCGACTTTAAACTGAAGTGATTCCAGTTTATCCTGTTTGGAGAATTGGCAATTTCTTCTTGATACAAATAAAACCAGAATGAATCACGATGTAAGAATCTTGATTTGGACTCATAAATCAGTTTAGAATCACCCTGAAGTTGAATCAAGATCATAGGAGTTATGATGAAGAAGTTAACCCACTTTTATCCGAAGTGACTCCAGTTTACCCTGTTTGGAGATTTGACAGTTTCTTCTTGATACTAATCAAACCAGAATGAATATAGATGTAAGAAGCTTTATTTGGACTCATAAAACAGTGGATAATCATCCTGAAGTTGAATCAATATCATAGGAGTTATGATGAAGAAGTTATCCCACTTTTAACCGAAGTGATTCCAGTTTACCCTGTCTGGAGATTTGACATTTTCTTCTTGATACAAATAAAAACAGAATGAATCACGATGTAAGAAGCTTTATTTCGACTCATCAATCAATGTCTAATCACCCTGAATTTGAATCAAGATCATAGGAGTTATGGTGACGAAATTATCCCACTTTTAACTGAAGTGATTCCAGTTTATCATGTTTGGAGATTTGACAATTTCTTCTTGATACAAATAAAACCAGAATGAATCACGATGTAAGAATCTTGATTTGGACTCATAAATCAGTGTAGAATCACCCTGAAGTTGAATCAAGATCATAGGAGTTATGATGAAGAAGTTATCCCACTTTTATCCGAAGTGACTCCAGGTTACCCTGTTTGGAGATTTGGCAGTTTCTTCTTGATTCTAATCAAACCAGAATGAATAAAGATGTAAGAAGCTTTATTTAGACTCATAAATCAGTGGATAATCATCCTGAAGTTGAATCAATATCATAGGAGTTATGATGAAGTAGTTATCCCACTTTTAACCGAAGTGATTCCAGTTTGCCCTGTTAGGAGATTTGACAATTTATTCTTGATACTAATAAAACCATAATGAATCTGATGTAACTCTGCCCAATTGTGCAATCAATCAAAACTACCCGAGTTGGACCTTGAAGAAGCTTGTGATGGAGAAAGACGAACCAGATCTCAAAGGGGAGTTTGGATACTATCTCACTCCATCAACTGACCAAGAGGAGTATTCTAGTAAAGCCAAAACCAGTCCAGTTTGTGGGGTTACAAGAGATGATCAAAGAATTGACTTTCTCTGTCATATCGGTTCATGGAGGCCACCTGATGATCTAATGAAGTTCTTGTTCCTCCTTGGTGAACCACTACATTCTTCTATGAAGCCTAAATCAGTATTACATTCCAAGATGTCCAACAAAGCTTATGGCCACGTTTTGGATCCAGAAGCCCAAGGAGAAGTGATTTCAGCCTAAGAAGAAGTCATAACAAACTCACTATGGGCCTGGTTCATGCCAAATTCGACCAGCCTTTTCTTCAGTCCATTTCAAGCCCATTCTCACCAAGAATACCAAAAGGGAGTCAGCAGGAAATTCAAAGTCGTGGTCAGGCAAAGAGACATTCAACAAAACACTTATTCTGGTCCAAAATCAAGTCTACATTCCTAGTATCTAAGTTTCTTAATTTCTACACTTTGTCTTTTCATTTCTACAACTTGTAAGCCCTATATAAAGGGGTGCACGACCAGAATAATATTTGATTCACCTTTTTATCAAAATTCTCTCTAAATCTGTGAATCCCTTGTTCATCCATGAACACTGATTGCTAGGAGTTCATTCTCTGCAAGCAAAACCCTTCTTTGATCGAAAACAGAGTTCATTCTCTTGATCAAGGACACATCTACACAAGATCTGATCAGTTCATAGATCATTTCTGAAGATCATCCAATCAATCCATCCACCATCATCAAAACCAATGCAGATCTCTCTCAAAACCATCAGATCTTCCTTCAAAAGAATCATGGACAAAGGATCTCCTCTCCAGGGGTTCATCAAGTGGTATCAGAGCAGATTTGAAGGCTCTTGATTTGGGGTTTGATTCTAAAACTTCTCCACTCCTCTTTGTTTTGGGAATCTGTTTTCTATTCTCTGCAATTTGCTATGCAATTTTCCCAGAAATCTCTTATCTTTCTATCTGTTGAATCTGCAAGAGGGCCAACCAGATTTTAAAAAAAACAATCAAAAGAAAAGTTGAAGAGAAATCCAACTTGGCTGAGGAGAAATCCAGCCTGGCTGAGGAGAAATCCAGCCCTGGTGGTAAAGCCTCTTGCAAACAAAAATCTTGCAATCTTTCTATCTCTTTCTTCTGTTTTGGGGTTAGGGTTTGTTCTCTGAAGTTTGATCTTTGTTTGTTGCTGAGCTACTGGATTCACAGAGAAAACACAGAAAAATCAGAGAGAAACACCAAGAGAAGTGAGGCTTTGGCTATTTGTTATTGTGTTAATTTTTTTTGTTGAGTTTCTTAGCAGGAAACCATGTCTGGAGGAAGCAATGGCAGAAGGAGACGTCCTGAAAAGGAACTAGATTATAACCAGTTCAACTCTGCAACAAAAGCAGCCTTGGAGAGAAGAGAAAAATCTATGAGAAAAAGAGATTCTTATGCCATTGATGAGTCTGGTTATGAGCAGGAAAGGATATATTCTAGGAGGTCACTGGAAAGGCTTAACAGGAGGAGCACACATCATGATCAATTCAGTTCTTCCACAAATCATTTGCTGGAAAAAGGACAGACTTTGATAAGACAAGAAAAATCGGTTTTTAACCATTTTGATTCTGTGCAGAAAAAGGGACGACCAGTGAGGCAAGAGGAACCAACTAGGAGGAGCAGAGAACGTCCTAGACATGCCAGAGAGGAGACAGGAGCTTGCTATGGTCGTGATCCCATAAAGAAATCTCAGAAACAACAAGCAGCATTTGATTATTTGGACAGCCAACAGTTTCAAGATGATTTCAAAAGGATTGCACAACAAGTACTGCAAGAGTCTGTAACAAATCAGCAAAGGACAGCATCCTCACGTCCCTCTCCAAAGGTTGATGGTCCAAGAAGTTGTAACAAGAAAGAGCAGGTTATCCAAGAGATGAGAACAAAAACATCTAAGGTAATAAAAGAACCTGAGGCAGAATATGAGTTATCTCTTTTCTCTTCTCAGTCTGAGCTTAATGTCAATAAAACATGTGATGAATTAACTTATATGGAACCGGTGCAACCGAGTAGCCTTGTTTTAGTATCACAGGTCTCAGAAGAAAACTCAGCAGAAGAAGCACAAAAGAGTTCACCACCAGAAAAAGTATTGGAGCAGCCCAACATTGAAGCAGAAACAGATGCTAAGGCATTCTCTTTGAACTCTCAAGAGCATTGTAAGGACCTTAATATGGTTAATATGGTTAATTTTGTGCCTGATTTGTTTGTTATGATTAGTTCCAGTGATGTAAAACGTTTTGGTCTTGAAAAAGTGAAAGAATTTTGTGTTTCAAACTCTGTTTTTGATAACATGATTCATTCTTTTAGGAAACTTGAACCAGATTAATTTTCTGATCACAAACGTTTTTCATTTGGTAATGACATCAATCCTGGTCTTTTTTTGAGTTTTTATCAGTTTATGGAACATAAAAAAAGCTTTGGTCATCATGAAAAGTCATTGGAGCTTGTTCTGCAACAGCCGATTTTCTATTCTAGAAAATCGTTTGATTCATTTGTCTTCAAAGAAAATAGCTTTGTTCTGAGTTGTTCTAAGAATCAACTTTTCAATGATGAATTGTTTGCATCCACTTGTGCCTTTGACGAATTTATGGTTAGGAATTTGCAGGAACTAAAACCATTTAGAGCTGAAAACGAGTTTGTGTTTGATTCTGTTTTGAAACCTACTCATGTATGTTCTGAAACTGATAAACCTTGGCATGTTTTGAGATCACTCTTTGAGAATGGTGTTGTTTTGAGCTTTGATGATATATTAGTGTACAACACTTTCTTTGATAAACATGCTGAGCCTTGGTTCAGTAATTCTCGGTTTGAACTTGATGTTTTGTGTTCTGAATCTGAGAAACTTGTGTCTGTTTTGAAGTTGTTCTTTAGGAACTTTGCTATCATCTGCCTTGACACAATTCTCGTGTACAACACTTACTTTGATAGGCATCATGATAATCTGAAACGTGTGCTACATGTTCAAGGAAAAGGAACTTTGGTTTCTGATCATAGGAGTTATGATGAAGATGTTATTCCACTTTTATCGAAGTGACTCCAGTTTGTCCTGTTTGGAGATTTGGCAATTTATTCTTGATACTAATAAAACCTGAATGAATCAGGATGTAAGAAGCTTGATTTGGACTCATTAATAAGTGTAGAATCACCCTGAAGTTGAATCAAGATCATATGAGTTATGATGAAGAAGTTATCCCACTTTTAACCGAAGTGACTACAGTTTACCATGTTTGGAGATTTGGCAATTTTTTCTTGATTCTAATCAAACCAGAATGAATCAAGATGTAAGAAGATTTATTTGGACTCATAAATAAGTGGATAATCACCCTGAAGTTGAATCAACATCATTGGAGTTATGATGAAGAAGTTATCCCACTTTTAACCGAAGTGATTCCAGTTTGTCCTGTTTGGAGATTTGGCATTTTGTTCTTGATTCTAATCAAACCAGAATGAAAAAATATGTAAGAAGATTTATTTGGACTCATAAATCAGTGGATAATCATCCTGAATTGAATCAATATCATAGGAGTTATGATGAAGATGTTATTCCACTTTTAACCCAAGTGACTCCAGTTTGTCCTGTTTGGAGATTTGGCAATTTATTCTTGATACTAATAAAACCAGAATGAATCACGACGTAAGAAGCTTGATTTGGACTCATTAATAAGTGTAGAATCACCCTGAAGTTGAATCAAGATCATAGGAGTTATGATGAAGAAGTTATCCCACTTTTAACCGAAGTGACTCCAGTTTACCCTGTTTGGAGATTTGGCAATTTCTTCTTAATTCTAATCAAACCAGAGTGAATCAAGATGTAAGAAGCTTTATTTGGACTCATAAATCAGTGGATAATCACCCTGAAGTTGAATCAATATCATTGTAGTTATGATGAAGAAGTTATCCCACTTTTAACCAAAGTGATTCCAGTTTGCCCTGTTTGGAGGGTTGGCAATTTCTTCTTGATTCTAATAAAACCAGAATGAATCACGATGTAAGAAGCTTGATTTGGACTCATAAATAAGTGTACAATCACCCTGAAGTTGAATCAAGATCATAGGAGTTATGATGAAGAAGTTATCCCACTTTTAACCGAAGTGATTCCAGTTTACCATGTTTGGAGATTTGGCAATTTCTTCTTGATTCTAATCAAACCAGAATGAATCACAATGTAAGAATCTTTATTTGGTCGCATAAATCATTCTAGAATCACCCTGAAGTTGAATCAATATCATAGGAGTTTATGATGAAGTAGTTATCCCACTTTTAACCGAAGTGATTCCAGTTTGCCCTGTTTGGAGATTTGGTAATTTATTCTTGATACTAATAAAACCCTAATGAATCACGATGTAATAAGCCTTACTTGGACTCATTAATCAATGTATAATCACCCTGAAGTTGAATCATGATCATAGGAGTTATGATGAAGAAGTTATCCCACTTTTAACCGAAGTGATTCCAGTTTACCCTGTTTGGAGATTTGGCAATTTCTTCTTGATTCTAATCAAACCAGAATGAATCAAGACGTAAGAAGCTTGATTTGGACTCATAAATCAGTGTAGAATCATCCTGAAGCTGAATCAATATAACTGAACTTATGATGAAGAAGTAATCCTACTTTTAACCGAAGTGATCCCAGTTTACCCTGTTTGGAGATTTGGCAATTTATTCTTGATACTAACAAAACCAGAATGAATCACGATGTAAGAAGCTTGATTTGGACTCATTAATCAGAGTAGAATCACCCTGGAATTGAATCACGATCATAGGAGTTATGATGAAGAGGTTATCCCACTTTTAACTAAAGTGATTCCAGTTTACCCTGTTTGGAGAATTCGCAATTTCTTCTTGATACAAATAAAACCAGAATGAATCACGATGTAAGAAGCTTTATTTGGACTCATTAATCAGTGCACAATCACCCAGATGTTTAATCAAGATCATAGGAGTTATAATGAAGAAGTTATCCCACTTTTAACCGAAGTGATTCAAGTTTACCCTCTTTGGAGATTTGGCAATTTCTTCTTGATTCTAATCAAACCAGAATGAATCAAGATGTAAGAAGTTTTATTTGGACTCATTAATCAGTGGACAATCACCCTGAAGTTTAATCAAGATCATAGGAGTTATGATGAAGAAGTTATCCCACTTTTAACCGAAGTGATTCCAGTTTACCCTGTTTGGAGATTTGGCAATTTCTTCTTGATTCTAATCAAACCAGAATGAATCACGATGTAAGAATCTTGATTTGGACGCATAAATCAGTCTATAATCACCCTGAAGTTGAATCAATATCATAGGAGTTATGATGAAGAAGTTAACCCACTTTTATCCGAAGTGACTCCAGTTTACCCTCTTTGTAGATTTGGCAGTTTCTTCTTGATACAAATAAAACCAGAATGAATCACGATGTAAGAATCTTGATTTGGACTCACAAATCAGTTTAGAATCACCCTGTAGTTGAATCAAGATCATAGGAGTTATGATGAAGAAGTTAACCCACTTTTATCCGAAGTGACTCCAGTTAACCCTGTTTGGAGATTTGACAGTTTCTTCTTGATTCTAATCAAAATAGAATGAATCAAGATGTAAGAAGCTTTATTTGGACTCATAAATAAGTGGATAATCATCCTGATGTTGAATCAATATCATAGGAGTTATGATGATGATGTTATTCAACTTTTAACCGAAGTTATTCCAGTTTACCCTTTTTGGAGATTTGACAATTTCTTCTTGATTCTAATCAAACTAGAATGAATCACAATGTAAGAATCTTGATTTGGACGCATAAATCAGTCTAGAATCACCCTCAAGTGAATCAATATCATAGGAGTTATGATGAAGTAGTTGTCCCACTTTTAACCAATCAAATCTCCAGTTTACCCTGTTTGGAGATTTGGCAATTTCTTCTTGGTTCTAATCAAACCAGAATGAATCAAGATGTAAGAAGCTTTATTTGGACTCATAAATCAGTGGATAATCATCCTGAAGTTGAATCAATATCATAGGAGTTATGATGAAGATGTTATTCAACTTTTAACCGAAGTGATTCCAGTTTACCCTGTTTGGAGATTTGGCAATTTCTTCTTGATTCTAATCAAACAAGAATGAATCAAGATGTAAGAATCTTGATTTGGACTCATAAATCAGTGTATAATCATCCTGAATTTGAATCAATATCATTGGACTTATGATGAAGAAGTTATCCCACTTTTAACCGAAGTGATTCCAGTTTGCCCTGTTTGGAGATTTGGTAATTTATTCTTGATACTAATAAAACCAGAATGAATCACGATGTAAGAAGCTTTATTTGGAATCATTAATCAGTGTAGAATCACCCTGAAGTTGAATCAAGATCATAGGAGTTATGATGAAGACGTTATCCCACTTTTAACCGAAGTGATTCCAGTATACCATGTTTGGAGATTTGGCAACTTCTTCTTGATTCTAATTAAACCAGAATGAATCAAGACGTAAGAAGCTTGATTTGGACTCATAAATCAGTGTAGAATCATCCTGAAGTTGAATCAATATCATAGGAGTTATGATGAAGAAGTTATCCCACTTTTAACCGAAGTGATTCCAGTTTACCCTGTTTGGAGATTTAGCAATTTATTCTTGATACTAACAAAACCAGAATGAATCACGATGTAAGAAGCTTGATTTGGACTCATTAATCAGTGTAGAATCACCCTGGAATTGAATCACGAGCATAGGAGTTATGATGAAGAGGTTATCCACCTTTTAACTGAAGTGATTCCAGTTTACCCTGTTTGTAGAATTCGCAATTTCTTCTTGATACAAATAAAACCAGAATGAATCACGATGTAAGAAGCTTTATTTGGACTCATTAATCAGTGCACAATCATTCCAGAAGTTTAATCAAGATCATAGGAGTTATAATGAAGAAGTTATCCAACTTTTAACCGAAGTGATTCCAGTTTACCCTGTTTGGAGATTTGGCAATTTCTTCTTGATTCTAATCAAACCAGAATGAATCAAGATGTAAGAAACTTTATTTGGACTCATTAATCAGTGGACAATCACCCTGAAGTTTAATCAAGATCATAGGAGTTATGATGAAGAAGTTATCCCACTTTTAACCAAAGTGATTCCAGTTTACCCTGTTTGGAGATTTGGCAATTTCTTCTTGATTCTAATCAAACCAGAATGAATCAAGATGTAAGAAGCTTTATTTGGACTTATAAATCAGTGGATAATCATCCTGAAGTTGAATCAATATCATAGGAGTTATGATGAAGATGTTATTCAACTTTTAACCGAAGTGATTCCAGTTTACCCTTTTTGGAGATTTGACAATTTCTTCTTGATTCTAATCAAAACAGAATGAATCAAGATGTAAGAATCTTGATTTGGACACATAAATCAGTCTATAATCACCCTGAAGTTGAATCAATATCATAGGAGTTATGATGAAGAAGTGAACCCACTTTTATCCGAAGTGACTCTAGTTTACCCTGTTTGGACATTTGGCAGTTTCTTCTTGATAAAAATAAAACCAGAATGAATGACGATGTAAGAATCTTGATTTGGACTCACAAATCAGTTTAGAATCACCCTGTAGTTGAATCAAGATCATAGGAGTTATGATGAAGAAGTTAACCCACTTTTATTCGAAGTGACTCTAGTTTACTCTGTTTGGAGATTTGTCAATTTCTTCTTGATTCTAATCAAACCAGAAAGAATCAAGATGTAAGAAACTTGATTTGGACTCATAAATCAGTGTATAATCATCCTGAAGTTGAAAAAATATCATTGGACTTATGATGAAGAAGTTATCCCACTTTTAACCGAAGTGATTCCAGTTTGCCCTATTTGGAGATTTGGCAATTTATTCTTGATACTAATAAAACCAGAATGAAGCACAATGTAGGAAGCTTGATTTGGACTCATTAATCAGTGTAGACTCACCCTGAAGTTAAATCAAGATCATAGGAGTTATGATGAAGAAGTTATCCCACTTTTAACCGAAGTGATTCTAGTATACCCTTTTTGGAGATTTGGCAATTTCTTCTTGATTCTAATCAAAACAGAATGAATCAAGATGTAAGAATCTTGATTTGGACACATAAATCAGTGTATAATCACCCTGAAGTTGAATCAATATCATAGAAGTTATGATGAAGAAGTTAACCCACTTTTAACCGAAGTGATTCCAGTTTCCCTGTTTGGAGATTTGGCAATTTATTCTTGATACTAATAAAACCAGAATGAAGTATGATGTAGGAAGCTTGATTTGGACTCATAAATCAGTGTAGAATCACCCTGAAGTTGAATCAAGATCATAGGAGTTATGATGAAGAAGTTATCCCACTTTTGACCGAAGTGATTCTAGTATACCCTTTTTGGAGATTTGGCAATTTCTTCTTGATTCTAATCAAAACAGAATGAATCAAGATGTAAGAATCTTGATTTGGACAGATAAATCAGTCTATAATCACCCTGAAGTTGAATCAATATCATTGTAGTTATGATGAAGAAGTTATCCCACTCTTATCCGAAGTGACTGCAGTTTACCCTGTTTGGAGATTTGGCAGTTTCTTCTTGATACAAATAAAACCAGAATGAATCACGATGTAAGAATCTTGATTTGGACTCACAAATCAGTTTAGAATCACCCTGTAGTTGAATCAAGATCATAGGAGTTATGATGAAGAAGTTAACCCACTTTTATCCGAAGTGACTCCAATTTACTCTATTTGGAGATTTGACAGTTTCTTCTTGATTCTAATCAAACCAGAACGAATCAAGATGTAAGAAGCTTTATTTGGACTCATCAATCAGTGGATAATCATCCTGAATTTGAATCTATATCATAGGAGTTATGATGAAGATGTTATTCAACTTTTAACCGAAGTGATTCCAGTTTACCCTTTTTGGAGATTTGACAATTTCTTCTTGATTCTAATCAAACCAGAATGAATCAAGATGTAAGAAGCTTTATTTGGACTCATTAATCAGTGGAAAATCACCCTGAAGTTTAATCAAGATCATAGGAGTTATGATGAAGAAGTTATCCCAGTTTTAACCGAAGTGATTCCAGTTTACCATGTTTGGAGATTTGGCAATTTCTTCTTGATTCTAATTAAACCAGAATGAATCAAGATGTAGGAAGCTTGATTTGGACTCATAAATCAGTGTAGAATCACCCTGAAGTTGAATCAAGGATCATAGGAGTTATGATGAAGAAGTTATCCCACTTTTAACCGAAGTGATTCTAGTATACCCTTTTTGGAGATTTGGCAATTTCTTCTTGATTCTAATCAAAACAGAATGAATCAAGATGTAAGAATCTTGATTTGGACTCATAAATCAGTGTATAATCATCCTGAAGTTGAATCAATATCATTGGATTTATGATGAAGAAGTTATCCCACTTTTAACCGAAGTGATTCCAGTTTGCCCTGTTTGGAGTTTTGGTAATTTATTCTTGATACTAATAAAACCAGAATGAATCACGATGTAAGAAGCTTTATTTGGACTCATTAATCAGTGTAGAATCACCATGAAGTTGAATCAAGATCATAGGAGTTATGATGAAGAAGTTATTCCACTTTTATCCGAAGTGACTCCAGTTTACTCTGTTTGGAGATTTGGTAATTTCTTCTTGATTCTAATCAAACCAGAATGAATCACGATGTAAGAATCTTGATTTGGACTCATAAATCATGTATAATCATCCTGAAGTTGAATCAATATCATTAGACTTATGATGAAGAAGTTATCCCACTTTTAACCGAAGTGATTCCAGTTAACCCTTTTGGTAATTTCTTCTTGATACTAATAAAACCAGAATGAATCACGATGTAAGAAGCTTTATTTGGACTCATAAATCAGTGGATAATCATCCTGAAGTGAATAAATATCATAGGAGTTATGATGAAGATGTTATTCACTTTTAAACCGAAGTGATTCCAGTTTACCTTGTTTGGAGATTTGGCAATTTCTTCTTGATTCTAATCAAACCAGAATGAATCAAGATGTAAGAATCTTTATTTGGACTCATAAATCAGTGTATAATCATCCTGAAGTTGAATCAATATCATTGGACTTATGATGAAGAAGTTATCCCACTTTTAACCGAAGTGATTCCAGTTTGCCCTGTTTGGAGATTTGGTAATTTATTCTTGATACTAATAAAACCAGAATGAATCACGATGTAAGAAGCTTTATTTGGACTCATTAATCAGTGTAGAATCACCCTGAAGTTGAATCAATATCATAGGAGTTATGATGAAGAAGTTATCCCACTTTTAACCGAAGTGATTCCAGTTTACCATGTTTGGAGATTTGGCAATTTTCTTCTTGATTCTAATTTAAACCAGAATGAATCAAGACGTAAGAATCTTATTTGGACTCATAAATCAGTGTAGAATCATCCTGAAGCTGAATCAATATCATTGGACTTATGATGAAGAAGTTATCCCACTTTTAACCGAAGTGATCCAGTTTACCCTGTTTGGAGATTTGGCAATTTATTCTTGATACTAACAAACCAGAATGAATCACGATGTAAGAAGCTTGATTTGGACTCATTAAATCAGTGTTAGAAATCACCCTGGAGTTGAATCACGATCATAGGAGTTATGATGAAGAAGTTATCCCACTTTTAACTGAAGTGATTCCAGTTTACCCTGTTTGGAGAATTTCGCAATTTCTTCTTGATACAAATCAAACCAGAATGAATCACAGATGTAAGAAGCTTTATTTGGACTCATTAATCAGTGTAGAAATCACCCTGAAGTTTAAATCAAGATCATAGGAGTTATAATGAAGAAGTTATCCACTTTTAACCGAAGTGATTCCAGTTACCCTGTTTGGAGATTTGACAATTTCTTCTTGATTCTAATCAAACAGAATGAATCAAGATGTAAGAAGTTTATTTGGACTCATTAATCAGTGGATAATCACCCTGAAGTTTAATCAGATCATAGGAGTTATGATGAAGAAGTTATCCAACTTTTAACCGAAGTGATTCCAGTTTACCCTGTTTGGAGATTGGCAAATTTCTCTTGATTCTAATCAAACCAGAATGAATCACGATGTAAGAATCTTGATT
>CAJHQQ010004682.1:0-24872 GCA_905132885.1 Moricandia moricandioides | reverse complement strand
AGTAGTAGTACTATCTTGATTCACTTAGGAGTCACTATGTTGTTCATTGATGGATTCTTGAACATCCATCCAGTACCAATTACACATCAGAGAAGACATTATCATACAACCCAAGAAGCCCACCAGTGAGTATTATGACACTCGCTATTATATTATGATGCTAAGCATGACTTTAAGACTACCAGAAAGAAGGATGTAACATTTACCTGTAACAGGATAAACAATAACACTAGTTGCACTTGCTCCTTACAAACTTGAGCTCGTTTAAAGTGTTTATTGCCATATCTTTTCCTTTGGCCTGCAAAAAAACATCAGAATCAGTAATAGCAAAACTTGTGTACTAAGCACATGTTTCCATCTGATTTAGTCTGCTAAGGATACAAGAAAGATCAACGTAAACATTTTGACATGAAGTCTTGAAAGATTTTTGAAACTCACATTGTGGATATATGTTAACAATATTACACCAGCTTGAAGTCCACCAAGAAGGGCCTTGGACAAAACCATGAACAATGAAAACAAAATATAACTGAGCCATCTGTCAACTCCACTGTGAGCGATGCAACTAAAACTGAGAAGAGTATACCTTGGCTAAGTTGTTAGATTATATCACAAGACCAAGTAAAAAAAATTACTAATTCATCTTCAAACCTCACACCCAATGGAGGAATCCTCTTCCTTAAAAAGGAGATGAATGTTAACTCCATCGAGACGCTCGACAATAAGGTTCTCAACCAACCCACGATCTTACTCATCAAGAAGCGGCAAGCAAGAGAAATCTTTATGAACACGAAAAAGGTTTGAAAGGGAAGTAGCAAGTATGAAAAGATGTCCATTTTGGCATATACAGCCAATAAGTTGTCACTCAAACAATCACACAGTGTGAAGTTTTGCATATACAAAGGGGGAAGCATTTTACAAGAATCCAAAGTCAATTTTTGTTGCATGCAAACAAAGTCCTCACAGTGAGAACTTAGACTCAATTAGATACAAGACTACTCAAGATTTAAAAAAAACAAGAAGTCAAATCAACCAAGCTTGCAATACCCTTTCACAGAGCTTAGTCTATCAGATCACAATTCACAACCCCTGGCTCTACTCCTTCACAGCTCTTGCAGCAGCACTGTACCATGCTGCTGCAGCCATTGCGCCCGGATCAGGACACATAGCTTGATCTCCGGCCTATACTCAATCCCCAACCATCAGATCACATGATAAGAAATTACACATCCAAGCTCAATAAAACTCACCTGTGCTTGCATCTGAATGGTCGATTCAGCTCCTACAGTTGCTGCTTCAGCAGACAGAACAAAAGCAGAAACAGGGTCTTCTCTAACACTCAGTTTCTGCTCAAAATCACAAAAAAGCTCATTAGTACTAATATTCATCTTTGGTAAAAGAAGTAAACTATTTATCAGTCACATCCCCAAGGACTTTTGAAGCTGGGATGAGAGCATCTAACATCGTTCTATAACTTGCACTTGCTCCACCATATTTACTGACAACAAAGATTGATGACTTGAGTGCATCAGACCCTAATTTCAAGAAGGAATAAATTCATATGCCTTTTGGAAATAACTATTGACACTGCAAGAAACGTTATCTCACAGTTTTTTGGAGTGACTTCTGACTGAGCATTAGCTTTTAACTCAGTGTAAGCTGCCTTACAGAGGAGACTGTAACTGTTTGTCACATTACAAAGTGTAATTAATGTCTCTATTAGTAGATGCCAAATGCATGACCATGTGTATGGAAAGAAACTTTTCAAAAAGATATAGAAAGATTTACACTATTCCACTCGTTCCCCCCATGACTCTTCTGATCGATGAACAGATCTGATTCACTGTTTCAGCAGCATCATTGAGCAGATAACTAGCAAAGAGAGGGATCAAACTGTAGTAAGCAAAAAATCACGCAAACAAAGGGGTACCAGAAGTGAAGTGTCTCACTAATTATTTATGTCCTGTAGAATAGATGTTGCGCCTCTGCACATCTATGAAAGGCGAAGGGTGCATAAGGTTTTTATTACATGTAAAAAACTTTTGAGTTATACAACGGGACTTACTGTTGATCCACAGTCCCCGTCTTCTACTTTTCTATCCCATTCGTTCAAACTATCTTTCAAACTGATGACAACAGTTGCTGCTGCTTCAATAACTGCCTTAAGAATCCTACCTTGGTGACTAAGTTCTTGAGGTCGGCCTAGAGACTAATATCACCAATTACAAGTTACCATTATTGAATGAAACTGAGGGAAAGATTATCACATCTTATTGAAACTCTCCTAAGCACTGATTTTAATCAAACTAGAACACTTACCTCTTCGTTTTTGTTTTGTAGGAAGGGAGGCAGTGGAACGGGGATCTTTGCTGGTGGGCGGTTCCCTGTAGAGAGAGAGAACAAGAAACCACAAAGACATAACCAAAAAATGATAAAAAATGAATTATTTCACATCTAATACAAATTCCAATAGAAAAACATCAAAGGAATTACATATCACAAACCATCTGTGCCAACTGGCCAACTAGGCGCCTTGGTCGGAGCATCCAAACGTTCTAAAATTGACTGGTCAGCCTTCATGATCGATATCGAGAAACCTGAGAAGGGGAAGGCGTATAAGAGCAACAGCACAACACCAATAACTCTACATAGACAATAACAAAAAAGTAGTCACCTGTCATATCAAGAGATGACATAAATGATCCAGTATACACCCTATCAACGGCAAGTCCAAATTCTAATTGTAGTTTAGGGAATGCTTTTCCTGCCGTAATCATAAGTTCCATTAAAGGGTTACCACCTAAGCTGGATAGTAGCAAGAAAGAATAAAACATATTCACTCGTGGGACCATTAAGGAGGTAATACAAGGACCTCCTATATAGGAAGATGTAATATGCATGCTTACCCATTAACCATAAGAACCACACTGTTACCAAGTGTAATCGGAACATAATTAGTCTCCTGCAGTTAGAACAAATTCACAAGCCAATGAATGAAAGAAACATGTTCAAATTCTAACATTTTTGAGATAGCAAGTCAGTAACCGCAAGATAGTTATGGAAAGAAGAAAACAAGAATAATGCACATATTGGACTCAGTATCTGCTGAAGAACATGGGAGACTACAACATCCACAGGTTGAATGTCGACCACAGCAGCACCAGGTTCCCCATGCTGAAAGAGAAGTTCAAGACAACATGAGAAAAAAGTCAAAAGTTAGGATGAAACAACATTGGGCGCTATCTATTTTCTGTGGCAATAAAAGAAAATAACATACAACACCAAGCCCAAGTTCCATTTTCTCTGGACCCAAACGATCTGATGTAGCCTGTCCCGAAAGGGAACAAACAGTTAGTGAAACTCACATGGTCCCTACCATATCAGATGCATGCTTTGCTTCTGCTAAGGAAAGACAAGCAGCTGCAGCTGCTCCAGCAACCTAACCTTAACCAAAAACAAACAGGATGAAGCTGAATGACAGCAAAGGCCGCTAAAACATGGCTAGCTTAGAGTGCAAATAGAGGGAGAGCAAAGAGGAAGGAAGAGTGAGAACTTTATGGACAAGAATTGTCTAATCCTCTGCGTCCAGTTATACCACGCGGCGGTGGGAGAGCACAGTCATCTCCAACGATCACAGTCTACAAAAATTGATCATGTCATTCTCTCCACTACAGTCTAACCAAATTCTAAAACAAAAAAAACTGACAGTTATCTATACTTTGAAACCCTCAGTTTTAGCTAGCTCAGCTGCTAGGCCAAAGTTCAAACAGTCACCGGTATAGTTCTGTCAAAAAAGAGTAAAGAGGAGAAACTAGAATCAGTAAAACACACTAAGAGCTAGAATCCATAG
The DNA here is from genome assembly GCA_905132885.1 of Moricandia moricandioides. Lineage (NCBI taxonomy): Eukaryota > Viridiplantae > Streptophyta > Magnoliopsida > Brassicales > Brassicaceae > Moricandia > Moricandia moricandioides. The sequence goes on along the minus strand of CAJHQQ010004682.1, from coordinate 21,022 downwards.
CTCTTTTGAGCTTATTGATATGTATGTTCTAAGTACAATGACAACTGGGAGGCATCCCATTGGACCAGTTACATCTCGAATCCCCTGGAGTTACACAAAACCTTCACCATTTGACTTGAAAGCCTCAAGAAAAGACAAAACTTTGTGGGAGACTTACAGCTAAGATGGAATCAACCGGTGGAGAAGCAAACACATCACCGAAAACAGCCGCGTTTAGCATTCATTCTCCCACGTACCCAACTTGTGCTGGTTCATGCCCACTCCTCCCTCCTGTTACAAAATGACATTGCATAACACGAAGCTTAACTCAACTAAACAGAAACAAGGTCAGAAAAGAAACTCATCTTACCTGATATAACAGTAACCTTGTCATAATCTGCGGCTGAGACATCAGCTCGTAGTACAACCTTAACCTGTGAAAAACTAGCTGAGGATTTTGCACAAGAAGAAAAATGAAAGATCTTTTTAATTAACCTCAGGAAGGCCATCCAAGTACTGAAGACCAGGATAAGTTTCGACCAAACCCTCAATGAACTCAGTTACTACATCTGCAAGTTCCATAGTAACGAGGAAAGAGCTTATGATCATTGTCTCTTGCAGAGACACAATAACGCATTTGGGCATATAAGGTAAAGGTAAACAGTCCTCCCATCAACATGCGCAACTCTCATCCGGAAAACAGAGAGCTTAATATTTCAAACAAAGAAACATAAAAGGATAAGGAAGAAGGAGACGAGCGAGCACGAACTGTTGGGGTTGTTTATGAACTTCTTGGCTGGAGTAGACATGGTGCTTAGCTTTCAAGGTGATCGAACACTTTCGAATCGGAGAAAGCTCACAAGAAGAGAAGAAGAAGCTTTGAGAGTCAACAATGGCAGTGAGGAGAAAGTAAAGAACTAAGAGCATAATTATCTCATGACTCTTAAATGAGTTTCTTAATGATAATTTAATTATATAAGTGTACTTTAGTGGGGTTAAGGACTTTAGTTAAGAAACTCTCATTTTGAGTGGTCCAATGAGAGTTTTTTAATTAGGGGTTTCTTAAAAAAATTACATTTTTAAAATATAAAATTTATTTGTTAAATAAAATATATTAAAAGATAACATTTAAAACATAGATTTTTTTAGAAAAAACATAAAAATAAAGATTAGTACAATAAACAAGATTAATTTGAAAGAAACATTCCGAACTCAGTTGTTGTCTTCAGCACGTCCAAATTTACTCCATAAATTTTCAACCAAAACAGCTTTCAGTTGTTGATGCATTTGTCTCTCACGAATTCTAGTTCGAACACCCATCATATTGGCGATATTTGTAGGCATATTTGTAGAAAAATTAAGATCGACATGTGAACTTCCGGTTTCTTCTCCTTGTTGGAACTCTGAAACATCATATTGAGTGTATCCATCTCGTTCGTCTTCTACTATCATATTATGGAGTATGATACATGCTCTCATAATCTTTCCAATTTTGACTTTATCCCAAAAAAGTGTTGGATTTTTAACAATGGCAAAACGAGCTTGCAAGACTCCAAAAGCACGCTCCACATCTTTTCGGACAACTTCTTGATGTTGAGCAAATAAAATCGCTTTTGGCACTTGTGGTAATTGAATAGATTGGATAAAATTTACCCATTTCGGGTAAATACCGTCTGTGAGATAGTAAGCCAAATGATACTCTCTTCCATTGACGGAGAAAGTGACTGGCAGAGCTTTACCTTCTATTATGTCATCAAAAACAGGTGAGCGATCAAGAACATTGATATCATTTAAGGTACCTGGAGGTCCAAAAAACGCATGCCATATCCATAGATCATACGAAGCAACCGCCTCTAAAACGATTGTTGGTTTTCCCGAACCACGTGAATATTGACCTTTCCAAGCGGTGGGACAATTCTTCCTATCATCCCAGGAAATCCACGTTGCTCACCAATATAAAGTAGACGTTGAAGATCAGCCGATATTGGTCTTCTTAAGTACTCATCGCCGAATAAATTTATTATTCCTTCTACAAAATGTTCCACACATAACCGAGTAGTAGTTGCACCGAGTCGGAGGTATTCGTCAACAGCATCAGCCGCAGAACCATATGCCAAGACACGAATGGCTGCTGTACACTTTTGAAGTGCAGAGAGACTACGCCTTCCGAGAGCATCTTTCTTTTGTCGAAAGAATTCAACTTCATTGGAGATTCGATCAACAATACGCATGAACAATGACTTGTTCATTCTAAATCGTCGTCGGAATAGATTTTCAGGATATGTTGGAGTTTCACTGAAATAATCATTCCATAAATGTAGATCGCCTTCTTCACGATTTCTTTCGATATGAACTCGTTTTTTTCTTCTTTTTCTTTCGACTTCTTCATTACCATAATTAATGGAAAAATTCTCGAATGTTTGATCAAAATAGTCATCAAAAAATTGATCAAAACTTTCATCATCTACTCCCTCAAAATTATTATGAGAAGAAGATGCCATATATATAAAGTGTTTTGTAAAAAATGTGTTTATGGCTTTGTGATCAAGGAGACTTTGTGATGAGAAAGAGTGTTTTTGTTGGTTGAGAAGGAGAGAAGAAACATTTGTGATTAACATGGTGAATAAGAGTTTATATAGACACAGAAAAGTCATTGCAAGAAAAATACAAACAAATACAAATGGAACCAAACATACACCCGTGACACCATACTACAAATAACTACAAACAACTTGTGACACATACATACAAAAATCACAATGTGACTTGAGTACACATACACAAGGACAATGTCTTTGCCGTGGAATATCCAATCTCGTGACTTCTCTTTGTCGTGGAAGTCTATGTCTCTCATACACATGGTCCTACAATCATATACATGTAACTGCATCAGTGATCTCAAATAACTCAATCATCAGTGATCTCAAAAAAAAAGATAACACTGAAACAATATTTCACATTAACATTTAAACACTCTTTCACATTAATATTCAAACAACATTTCACATTAATATTAAAACAGATAGAGCAGAAACAGAACATAAAACATATCATAAAACAGAACATAAAACCGAAGACACTTATTAGACCAAACACACTCGTTTTAAAATATGACACATAGACTGATTAACCCAACATCTCTGTAATTAGTTTCTTCTTCAGCTCTTCCTCATATTCAGACAGTGGATCTTTCTTGGAAATGAGACTGTCAATCAAACCCATCTTCGAAAGTCTCTCCTTCGCTGCCAAGTCTCTCTCTTTGAAAGACCACATGGTCTGAAACTCAAAGGCATACTGGTGATCTGCGATGCTTCTCTTACCAGAGGCTTTTTTCGCTGCCTTAACACCAGGAGGTCGGTTGGTTGGTTCATCACCAAGAGTGGAAGTTGCTTGAGAGCTTTCTGATTGAGCTCCATCATCGCACTTTCTCTTCTTACCACTAGCAACTTCACATTATTTCTGGTCATTCCTTAGCTCCTCCCAAGCATGGTGAAGATTAAATTTAATTTTATGATCGTTGTAGAAGATTTCATGTGCCAGTTTTACAGTATCAGCCTCATTTTGACCACTTGTTCTCTGTCTTGTTGCAGCCGCATAGGCTCCACAAAACTTGGATACAAGATCGTTCATCTTCTGCCACCTTTGCTTACACTGAATGGCCTCTCACGTTTCACCTTTTCCCACCTTTGGACTTGCTGCAAAGTAGGATGAAATGCGTTTCCAGAAAGTACCTGCTTTCTGCTTGTTGCTAACCACAAGGTCCTTGCTCGTGTTTAGCCATGCGCTAATGAGCACTAGATCATCTGTGACTGTCCACTTCTTTCTTTCTCTCTGCGCTGTAGGTGAGTCTTCACAGTAGCTCGAAGTTTCAGTAGGGAGTTGTTGACAATTCAAAAGGTTAACAAAACTCGATGTCTCACTAAATGGATTCATAGAATCCATATCCTAATATGTGAGAGAAGAGAGGAAGAAGAAGAGAAGTGTTTCAAGAAGAAATGTGTTTGAAGATGAAGAGAAATGGAGAAGGTGTGGTTTTAATACGAGAAAAGAGAACAAGATCGTGTTAGTTGGCCTTTAATTCCCTTTACTCTGTGATTTTATTTGAGTAGAGACGATTAGACTTGTATCTACCACAGTCCTAACACGCATTCATCAAAACCATATATCTAACACAAGCATTCATCACTGTCATTAACCATAAGCATTCATCACAACCATAACCTAACTCTAACAAACATTTATCACTGTCATTAACCAGAAGCATTCATCACAACCATAATCACAACCATAACCTAACTCTAACAACCATTTATCACTGTCATTAAGCAGAAGCATTCATCACAACCATAACCTAACTCTAACAACCATTTATTAACCTAATAAGTACTATACAGAGGAAAACAATTAATAGACAACCAAGAAAATTACTAACCGAGAGTCGCAAGTAGTAATTGGCTCCTCATTCTGATCTTTCTTTGCCTCCTCACATGCCATATCAATTACCATTCACAAATAACCAAATCAAAACCAGATTCATTACAAAAACCAAATCAAAAGCATATTCATAACAATGACCAAATAACCGTATAATCAAAACACAAGTCTCTGCATATTCATAACAAGTCAATGGAAATAACTCAATACTACCGTTTTAAGTCAATATGAACAAATTAGAAGATGATATAGCGAGATTTCAGATCACACTACACGACCAAATAAGCATTCAAATTATCTTCAAAACACCAAGTAAAATCTCTTTCAATAGAGTGAAAAGAAAGAAAAAGACCCAACCTTGATGAGAATGGTATCACCACAGAAGAGATGAAGCTGTTGCATGGTGGTCGGGAGGTTTCGACAGATTGAAGTTGTCTTCTTGTTGCATGGTGGTCGGGAGGTTTCGACAGCTCCAGGAGAACCAAGAAGGTGGAACTAGGAATAAAAACAAGCCTTCGTGTGTTTGGATCGAGACGAGACAAAGAGGAAATGGAGACAGAGAGGAAACGGAGAATACGAGAAGACAACAGAACCGCAAAAAAGAGGAGAGAAAAGAAAAAAAGAAAAAAGAAAAAAAAAACTTATTTTGCTGAGCTAACACGTGTTTACAAAACCCCTTTAAATTCGGTTACCAAAAACCTTAGATAAGGATCGGTAATATGAAATTTATTTCAAGGTGATCGAACACTTTCGAATCGGAGAAAGCTCACAAGAAGAGAAGAAGAAGCTTTGAGAGTCAACAATGGCAGTGAGGAGAAAATAAAGAACTAAGAGGAAGAATCTAAACCGAGCTCCAAAAAAATAGAGAAACTAAACCAAACTAAACCGAACAATTAACATTAAATTAAACCGATGTATGAGCCGGACGTGAGCCCAGCAAGTAAACCGAAAATACAAAACCAAAATTGGAGAGTAAACCGCAATAAACCGAGCAATTAAATCGATGGAAGGGGATGTTGGGCCGGAGGTGAGCCCAGCAAGTTAAAACAAATGACTTAATTAGTAAGAAAGAAAAAAACACGTGTTCCTCCTCGTACACGGTTCGGTTCGTCTATAACTAGATTCTTCGTCTACTTCGCACGGAAGAGAAGACAAGGAGAGATCCAGAAGAGAAGATGGCTTTGCAATGGCTGATTCTGTCGTACGTGGTGGCCGCTGAAGTTGTAATCGCGGTGGTGCTGACTTTACCTTACCCTATGCTAGTGAAGAAACGCGTCGTGTCACTTGTCTCTCTCATTCTCCAACCTGCTGCTTCCATCGTCGCCTTCGCCGCCTTTCAGCTCTGCGGTGACCACACCTCTCTCTCTCTATATCTCAATCTATTCTGATTTTCCATAATCCTTTTGATCTGCGAGTGATTCTATGGCTTTTGTTTACTCAGATATATACTGGAAGAATGAACATAGACTCTCTTGCTCATCTGATGTATGCACTGCTACAGAGCGTGATCGTTACGAGAAATCTGTAAGTATCATCTATAAATTATCACCAATGTACACTTTGATTCTGTTCTGAAACTGTTTGAATAGTGAAAATTGTTAGGCTGAGAGTTTGGTCCTGTTTTGATCTGAATATTCAAGTTAAAATCTCTGAGATTTGGCTAAGGAAGTTGTGTACATATTACTCTCTAACCAGCTCCTAGTAGGGACATGGCTCGGCTCAAAGGGAGAATTAATCTACATGATGTGGGTGTTGTCCTAAAGGCTTACGCAGGCCGTGCCTGAGTACTAGCCAATCAAGCATCGATTTGGGACCTTAAAAAATTATATTATTAACAGAAATAACTAAGTAGTTATATTGGTTATGCACCTTGGGCTTACGAGTCCGAGTCATTCAAATAAGTATTACTTTCTCAGAAGATGAATAATTTTAGTTAGGAGGTCACCGTTGATGTGCACATTATCTCTTTAAAATCATTGAGCTTTGTCAAATAGCAACATAGGTTTAGTTCAGTTTAAACAATGTTCTTGTTGGCAAATGATTCTTGGTAACGCCTTCATTATCTATATCTCAAGTTGTATCAAACTCTCAGATAGTTTTAATTCATCCCTAGTTTCGTCGAAATGCCTCAGATTGCTTAACTAACGGTTGTGTGTGTTGAACCACAGATCTACAAGGCTCAGAGGAATGTTGTTCTGTGCGCTGCAGGAATTCTTCTCTACTGGTAAACATCATCAACTATTATCAGTCACACTCACACACAAGGTCTCAGTGTAATTTTTGTGATATCTATCCCTTGTACAGGTGCATTTACCGTATCTGCAAGTACAACAAGGACCTGGAGCTTTTGGAAGAAGCTGAGAAGCGACACAAGGACGAGTAATCTCCTCGAGTATAGAGACCTGGTTCCTCAAAACCACATAAGTAAAGTCTTTATTGTTTTCTTACATCTAATACCACCACTAAACCTGAAGAAAACAGTGAGTATCAGCAACAGCTTGTAGACATTATATATCTATTATTATATCATCAGTGTTCAATGCTTATTTTATTCCTCTAGTCATTTCAAGAACAGTCTCAATCTGTTTTTCATAAACCATATCACAATCTTGAAACTTGCGCAAACCTATTGATACTGTTCCTTCAGGAGTTTTCTGTTTGATTCCCTCTTTCATATGAATGAGCTTAAAGAAGATACCTAAACTAGACTGTAATGAAAAGATAAAAGAAGGTCATAACATCATTAACTGGTTTATCTTCATTTAGGTAATTATCCAACTCTAAATGAGTTAATTATAACTTTATCTCGCTGTTAAACGAAGATTTATATTTAAAAAGTTATTATATTTGTGAATATATAAAAAAATCATTATATTCGTGAATATTTAACATTCTTTAAATTGATATAATACGATTAATTGTGAAACAAATTTATTTTTTACGAAAATGATATGTATGTATCGTTTTCATTTGAGAAAAAAACACTTAATATTGAAAATGTAATTTTATTTGTTTTATCTAATTAAATGTAGAGAAAAATTCAATTCTACCGGAAATGGATAATTTTCATTTTTACCATAAGTTTGATACCACTTTTCAAATTTACCTTTAATTTAAACTATTTTCAAAAATACTTTAAATTTTTGATGAAAATAGAATTAATTATTTTTTTCTAAATATTTATAAAAATTAAGAAACTCAACTTCACCATTTTAATACTAAACCATAAACAATAATCATTAAAGAGGAATTTCATTTATACCTTAAGTTTAGTACTAATTTGCATATTTACTTTTAATGAATGACTATTTGCAAAAACACCTTAATTTTTTGATGAAAATAAACTTATTAATTTTTTAAAAATATTTATAAAAAAAATTAGAAATTCAACTCTACCCCTTTAACACTAAACCCTAAACAATAATCACTAAAGTGTAAACCCAAATGTTAATATATTTTTGATAGTGTATATTTTTGCAAGAGAAATTGCTAAGGATATCTTAAGTTGCAAAATACATATTATCAAAAATATATTAACATCTGGATTTACACTTTAGTGATTATTATTTAGGGCTTAGTGTTAAAGGGATGAGGTTGAATTTCTATTTTTTTATAAATATTTAGAAAAATTATTTAACTCTATTTTCATCAAAAAAATTAAGGTATTTTAAAAATTGTCATTCATTAAAGATAAATTTGCAAAGTGGTATCAAATTTTTGGTAAAATTGTAATTTCCCCATTTTGCAAAGTGATACTTAACTTATGATAGTTTTGACAATTCTCAATCACTAATGTGTAAATTCAAATATGTTAATATATTTTTGATAGTGTTTATTTTTGCAAAGTGATACATAACTTATGTTATTCTTACCAAATTTTCTTTTATTAAAATGTATAAATATATGTTTATATTTTTAAGATTAACTAATTTAGACTTAAAGTTTAAAGTTACAGAGTAAATGTTTAGAGTTGAAGTTTAAAATTTAAGAAAATAAAAATAAATATTAAAATTAAAAATTAAAAAGTTATTTCATTCATTTAAGAGTTATTTTGGTTATAAAAATTTTAAAAAAATTATTTGAGATAATTGTGCATTAATGAATGTGGTTGAGAAAAAATATTTAATATTGAAAATGTAATTCTATTTGTTTATCTAATTAAATTTAAATGGTAAGTGGGCCATTAAAAAAATAGGAATTCGGATTTTAGTGAATAAAAGAAAATGTGAATGTCGTATAGTTTTTCTGGGTTTAAGCTGCTGAGGAAGAAGGAGGAACTCAAAAATGGAATCGAAAGCTATTTGCTTAGGGTTTCTTCCGCCAAGACTTCAACTTTCATCTCCAGTTTCACTCTCCCGTCTTCCTGTAAGTGCAATCAACCCTCTCTTTTTTTTTCTCAATTTCGATTCTTCAAAAAAACCTTATCCAAAACTTCTCATTTTCTCCAGGGTTCTTCCACATCTCCCAAAACTAATATCACACGTAAGTATCTAACCCTCTTGTTTCACTTTGGTAATTCTTAAACCCCACGAAGACTCATACTTTTCTTGTTGTCATTACAAGAAACCCTTGTCTGGAACAAACCACAAGGTGGAGTTTACTTGAACCGAGGCCGTGTCCTATGTTCTCCTCGAGCTGAGCTGTTCCGTGGAAAGTCTGGTTCGGTTTCATTCAACGGTCTAACCCACCAGCTGGTTGAAGAAAGTAAACTTGTCTCGGCTCCGTTTCAAGAAGAAGACAAAGGTTCCTTCTTGTGGGTTCTGGCTCCTGCTGTCTTAATATCCTCTCTGATTCTTCCACAGTTCTTTCTCAGTGGTGCCATTGAAGCTACCTTTAAAAACGACACCGTTGCAGGTATATAGATATATCCCATGCCACTATAGGGACCAGTAGAGTAGAAGGTATGTTGATAGTTATGTTTCAAGTGTGGAGTATAATAGTGTCTTAAAGCCAATAAGCTTCCCTTATGATCTAACTCTTGTTTGTGTGATGCTGCTACTCTCTTTTGATCAGATTTGTTTATCTTCTTGATGCAGAGATTGTTACTTCTTTCTGCTTTGAGACGGCGTTTTATGCTGGTTTAGCAATATTCTTGTCTGTGACTGACCGAGTTCAGAAGCCATACTTAGACTTCAGCTCCAAGAGATGGGGTCTAATCACTGGACTTAGAGGATACCTTATGTCTACTTTTCTGATGATGGGTTTGAAAGTTGTAGTCCCAGTCTTTGCTGTATACATGACTTGGCCAGCTCTTGGAATGGATGCGTTGATTGCTGTCCTTCCATTCTTGGTTGGATGTGCGGTTCAGCGAGGTTTCGAGGCTCAGCTTGAAAGACGCGGCTCATCTTGTTGGCCCATTGTTCCAATAGTCTTTGAGGTAAACAAACAAACAAACTTATATGCTGATTTGGACCAGCCACTTCTGGTCATCTTCTTGTTTGAGAAACCCTTTTAGCTAGAGTCTTGTTCTAAAAGAGTAACTATGGCTGTATTGTATGCATTGGCAGGTGTATAGGCTGTATCAGGTGACAAGAGCAGCCACTTTTGTTCAGAGGCTGATGTTTATGATGAAAGATGCGTCAACGACCGTAGAGATTACAGAGCGAGGAGTTGCGCTTGTTGGTTTGGTTGTGACTTTGCAGTTTCTAGCTGTTCTGTGTCTCTGGTCGCTGATCACATTTCTAATGCGCCTCTTTCCTTCGAGACCTGTAACTGAAAACTACTAAAGCTATAGTGTTTAGTGAACGTTGCTACATGTAAGCCAAAGCGCATGATTGTTGAATTTTCTTTGGGTGTTTATTTCAGAGGATTAATGGGTTGTATTGAGCCAGGAAATGCAGTGTAGGTAGACATTTTTGAGAGTTGGATGATTATGAGGGATGAAACTGGCTGCAAATGTCAGAGGAATCATAGTTTGAACAGTTTATTTCTTGAAAAAAATAAACGAAACAAGAATGCAAGTTAACCGGGAATATAATACCAAATGCTTTTCAAAGCTCCATTGTCTCATCAAATAGCTTTCGATTGAAAGCTCATAGGTGAGGGTTAGGGTCGGTGTTATGTAGAGCTAGTTTGAGTTCCCCAGAGCGGGTTATTGTATAAAAGTCGAATTTTATTGAAACAACCTACCTTGCGGGATCCATGCTGGCTCTGTAGAGCACTGATCCTACCCCTTTACCTGTGATTTCTTAGGTAGATTATTAGTGCGCTTGGAGCTTCTCGAACTTAAGATCTCACATTTTAACAATTTTTCTAGGAGAAGCTGTCACCAATTGAGCTGTAAATCCCACAAAGAGGTACTTTATAATAACTCGGCTATCGTCTGCCTTTTATCACCATCTCAATATCCTCTCTTAAACACTTGGTGACCAAAATTGTTGTGTTCGTTTTTTCTGATAAGTCACTACACCAATATTGATGTTTCATATCATGACCAATCATTCAGGTTACTTAAGATTACAGTTGATCTGTTGAGGTTGACTGGAATTAACGTAAAACATTATTTATTTCTAATTGGTTTGGCATTACAGAACAACACATGACGCAATATCTGGAGGAAATGAGTTTACACAAATGACGAAACTCTAAAAGAGATTGAGGAGAGAAAGTATGGGAACACCGAGAAGCCATAAAACAAAAACAATAGAAAAACACTATTAGATGGAGTAAGCTTCTTATTACAATAAGTTAATTCTTTTAGTATAACTAAGTGCTGCTTTTATGTTTTTTTCTTCTTATTTCGAGAAAGAGCATCTGTTTTTATGTTTAAAAGCTTCTAACAAATTACATGATGCAGAAATCTGGAACGTAGTACGGGGAAAATCCTAGTACAAAACAAAGTCCACTAATAATCCAAATAAATATATTTTAATTTTAATAAATTGTTTATAGTCTTACAACTTGAATACATGGGTAGGGGTGGGCGTTCGGATACCCGTTCGGGTTCGGATCGGGTATTTCGGATTTTCGGGTATTTCGGTATAGAGGTATAGAACCCGTTCGGGTATTTTTGTACTTCGGGTCGGGTTCGGGTATTTTTAGTTCGGGTTCGGTTATTTCGGGTCGGGTTTTCGGATATTTACATTTTGAAAGAAAAAAAATTAAAATTTTCATTTCTCAAGTTTCTTGTATATAAAAATATAAATTTCACTTAATTAATTTTTTATTATTGATAGATTGAATGATTAATAGATTTGGAGATAACATTTCAAAAAAAAAAACACTAATTTCGTTATTATTTTTAAAATTTAGATATCACTTTTGTTAATGCATGAAACAAAAATCTTGTCATACATTTAAAGTGAGCATCAAATCATTTTATTCGTAATTATATGTATATTATGTGATTTTAAAGTATGTATAACATCAATATATAAATATTTTAAATAAATTGAGATATGTAAACTAAAAATATAAGGTATGTATACATATGTTCGGTTATTTTCGGATATCCATTCGGATTCGGATATTACCCGTTCGGGTTCGGATATCCAATCTCACCTAATTCAATATCCATTCGGGTATTTTACTACTTCGGTTCGGATTTCGGTTCGGGTTTTTCGGATCGGGTTCGGGTGCGGCTTCGGGTATCGGGTAAAGTGCCCACCCCTATACATGGGTGTAAAAGTATCTCATTCGATCCAAAACCACTATTTATCTTTCTCGTTTCTGCCAGTGTTATTGTAAATTTCTCCCTGGTTTTACTGGCTTTGTTGTGTTAGTTTAGAAGACAGAATAATTGCGTGAGAAAGAAGAAAGAAGAAAGAAGAAAGAAAGATAAAAACCATCAGTTCAAAAAAAGATAAAGCTATGCGGGTGTGGAGGGTACGTGGACTTGGAAATGTGCTAAGTGTTCTCGATTTGAATTTTACCACTTAAATTTATTTATTTTTGTGGCTAGATGTGTGGGTATCTACTTTCCATGTAGATCAACCGGGTTTACCTGTCGTCAGTAAACTGATCTCGAAGAATTTAGTTGCAAGACCGAATCTGAAATTTTAGAGCTTTTGACAATCTAATAAAAAATTAATAACTTTTTTTTAATAAATTTGGAAGTCTGTAGTTTTTTTTAAAAAAAATTTAAAGTTACAGACAAATGTTTTATTTGACTTAGCCTTGTACCAGTCCTGAGTTGGACCTTCGGATTCAAATGTCTCCAGGTTATAAAAAGAAAAAAGAACAAGAAACAATAGTCCTAATTCGTTGCAAGCCTAATCCCAACAAATTGTGACTAAAAACCCAACCACAGCCGTGCTTACACAAAACATTGTGGGCGGTCAGATGGGTTGTACCTATGGAGATTTTTTTCCAAAATTTAGTTTGCATATTTTTGATGTAGTTGTATATATTGTAGATGTAAAAATTAAAATAAAAAATAAATAAAAAAGAAAGATATTTTTACAGCAATATTTTTTTGCTTTACAAAATAAGTTTTATACTATATTTTTTTATATTTGACTTTATCTTTAAAAACAACATAAAACATGATTAGTAATTTATACTCTTTGTGTTTCATTTTACATGTCATTTTAGCTTTTTGCATATCAATTAAGAAAATAATTAATTTTACATATTTTTTTATATAAAAATGCAATTACTTATACACCTAATCATATTTCAACCAATAGAAAAATAAATTGCAGTATAAAATTAATATATTTTACATTGAAAATAGAAAATGACACTTATTTTATAACAAAAAACTTTTCTACTTCGACACTTAATATGAAACAAAAGAAATAATATTTTATACAAAAATTAAAGTTAAATTCCATTACTAGAGTCCACCCAATCACCCCAATATATTTTTTTATTATTCTTTTATTTTTGTGTACTAGAACATCGAGCTGACACGGAGAATCTAACCTAAATCGGCTCTCTTTTTTCCTGCCAAACAATTAAAATTGCATGATTTTTCGTCCATCGATTTCGTAATGTGAATTGGGTTATAATCGTACGGCATTTATTAGGCTGTCTTTTAAGTATACATTATATGCTTGAACTATTACTGGCTTAATTTCTTTTTGGTAAAAAAAAATTTATTATTGGCTTAATTAGCGAGATCTAGCTAAAAATATGGACGTATCATGCGAGTAGGTAATAGCATCATTATCCATGAAACTCCATTTGGGGTTCTTATTTTTTTTTCTTTTTTTTTTGTTAATTAAAATAAATAAATAATAAATAAAAACGAACCAATTACGAGTCGTCACGTGTCAGTGGGACTGTGAACAGTGTAAGAAACCCTCCAAAAATAGTTCTTAAGAAACCATGGATAATGATGCTCTAACGCCAATATATACGTTCACTCATATCATGCAAAAATAAAACTTCTTGGTTGGTCCACTTGGGCGCATATACCTATCTATAATATAATACATGTGTGTTTGATTATCTATAGACCTAAGACTTAATATCCGTTGTTATACAATTTGAAATTTGCCTCGATCCGCTTGGAAAAACAGATATCTAGAAAGTCTGGATTCAGATCTGGTTAGTGACTTTACAGATCCTAATATAGAGTAGGATAGTGAAATTTTAATTTCGGATATCAGGATCTAAACACACTATACATTTTTAAAATATTTAAAATATATTTTAATTTATATATGTATATTATATATAATTGTATACAAAATAAGTAAATTCAATTTTTATTAAATTTCAATGATTTTTTTAATTTGTTTTACAAAAAGAAATTTAAATAAAATAAAAATAATAAATGAGTTAGTTTTTAATTTAATTTTAAAATTTTAATTACTTAAAAAAACGATATGGATATCCACATATATTTGGATTTTACTCCAGATATCATAACTCTAGATACCCGGTAAACTCGTATACGGATTTAGATAGCAAATTTACGGATCCAACGAATCATGATTCGAATATCCTAAAATACTTCAGATATCCCGTCTGTCCCACCTAATTATTTATTTGTAAGAAAAAAAACACTAGCAATTTATTAGCTTGCATTGTTTTCATGCATAGAAAGAAACCAATATTCTTTTTTAAAAAAAATTGAAAGAAACCAGTATTCAATATAAACGCCAATAAAAGCAAAAAACATGAAAATAAAATGTCATTTAATATAGAAAAATACTTTTAAATAGACTTAAAAAGTTTTTGTCACCAAAATTATCTTCAAGAGAAAATGATCTAAATAAACTTTAAAAAAAATTAAAAAAAATATATTTTGATTCTTGTTAGTAGATTATTTTGTAACAAAAATTTTAAAATTGGTTATTTGAGAAATTTTCCTCTAATATATGATGTTTTTACTAGTTAAAGTCGAATTGAAGTTCTAGAAGCTATTTAACACAAATTCTCTCCGACCAGTGGAAGAATAATCAGTTCTTTTTTTCTTTGGTCTTTCACGAGCATACGAAAGTTATAATTAATGGTTTTTGGCGAGAAGAAAAGGAACCAAACACATGAAAATAAAATGTAAATATTAATTGTAGTAGTTGTCTTTTCCTTTCTTGTAAAGCCTAACCATGTACCGGTGAACGTTACGACTTTTTTTTTTGATTTTTTGCTTAATGACTTTTTTTTGTTGTAAAAATGACTTTTTTTTGTTGATGTATGTGTAAATGATCTTAACCTAATACCATTCATTTTACGAAAGAAAACTTAATGCCGTGCCGTTCCAACGAATACTGAAATTTGGGAAATTTTGACACAACCATATACTTCAAATCAATTTGTTTTTTCCTTACCAAACAAGGTTCTTAAAATCTATTAAAAACAGCAAATCTCTACCAGTGAAACCCGAAAACTCAAACGTTACAAATGTTTTTGGACCATATCTATATTAAGTAATATTCATCGACAAAAGAACAACTGATGTAGGCCTGTTATCTACTACATATAAACAGGCATTCATTATAAACCTTTTGTTATTACTAGATGCATATTACACTTAGGAAAAGTCATGTTTTCGCTCATTTTTTGATATTATAGAGATTTGAATCTCTTGGTCTATAGGTTTTCTAAGGTTGAGATTAAAAAGAACTTATTACTTATATTATAAAAACTTATAATACCTCTGTATAAAAACTTTTATAAGTTTTCGCCCAATATATATATATATATATATATATATGCAAGAAGCTTATATCATCTTCTCAAATCTCTATTTTTTATTTTATTTTAATGTAGAACTTATAAAAACATAATTACAAAATGAGGACATCAATTTTCACCGGATAAATAAGAAGGAAAAAAACATACAGTCTAACTAGAGAAGATGAGACACCATGCATGTTAGAGAAGAGGCCTAATATTAATTCCCAAATTCAAATATCTAATGGATCAAAAACCTATCATTGTCCTGTAGCGTGTGGGGATACACATATTGGATAACAACAAATGTTTCGGTTTTGTTTCATTTTTTCAAAGAAAATGGATAACAACATTGGATAATTTCTATAATTTTAAATATTTTGGGTATTAAGATATTTGGGTAATTCGGTTTACAAATAGTAAGAACATTTGCTTATTTAGAAATTAAATATAATTGATATTTAAAAAAAATATAATCTGTAGTTTAAACTTGAATATCCATTAAATTCTCAAAATTTTAAATATGCTGGATAGAAAAATAATCGGGTACTTTGGTATATATATATAATATTTTGAGAAATTTGGTTATTTAGAAATAAGATATTATTGATGTTTTGAAGTATATAATATATATTTTAAAATTTTAGGTATCCATTTAGTTCTGAACTCGGTTTTGTTTCGGTTTTATTTTTTTATAGAACTCTTGTATATTTATAAATATACAATTCTGAATAAATGGACTTAAGCTTATCGGCGGATGTCAAGAAGAATCTCTGATCTACAAATGAAAAAAAACGAAAGAAGGTCCTATAAGATTTTACTAATCCAGAGTGGAGTGAGACAGAACACAAAAGTAGTTTTTTTTTTTTTGGAACACATACAAAACTAAATTTCATGTCAAAACTTTAATGTTATCAAATGTGGTTGCGATCTTCTAACATGTTACGGTCCTACCAACTCTCAACCTATACCCACCATTTTCTTTTGGTATTATACTATAACTATACCAACTTCTTTTTTATTTGACAAAAGAAAAGAAATGTGGACTAAGAATGCTAAATTATCGAAGAATGCTAGAGGAATGCTCATTTGAGATTCTAATCCAATTTTTATTCTGTTTCTCCTAATTAATGTAATAATAATACTTAAAAACTTAATATTCTGTGTTCAAATAACTACTCATTTATATAAAATACTCCATCCGTTATCATTTAAATCTATTTCACACATTTAAAAAATCATTAAATTTTCTATTAATTTTTTAATTAATATACTGTACTATTTTATTTGTTTTTGTTAATTAGTGAAATGAAAATAAGGTTAAAATGAAAAAAAATATCAAATATTTTTTTTAGAAATATAAAATGATACATATAATGAAATCAATTTTAAATTTTACAACGATGTTTAAAATGAAAAGGAGGGAATAATAAAAAAGGTGTTGTGAATCTCGTGTCCTAGACAGAGGTTAACTCGCAAGAACTAAGCTAGAAGAGAGAGAGAGAGATCGATAGAGAGATAGGAGTAGAAGACTTTGTATTGCTTTAGGTTAATGTGTTTGTGTTATTCATCTTAGGCATAAAGGGGTACATATATATAGTAGGTGTTGGCCGACATTCCCCATGACTTTAGTCGATGTGGGACTTGTCTAACAAGGCCAATATCGAGTGGATAAGGACCAAAGTGGGCCGGCCCAATCTAGGCTATATATGGGCCGGATGGATCAATGGATAAACCCACTTATGTGCATTCCAGAAACCATGCGTTTCACAACACTCCCCCTGAATGCAATAACCGTCTTGGGTTTGTCAATGCGTTTGGTATACTGCCTCGTTAAAACCTCTCTATGGTAAACCCAAAACCCAATGTGGTAAAAGGGAAGCCATAGATAGGAAAAAGAGTACAGCCGCATTACTCCCCCTGAAGTGATCATCACTGAAGGCTCTTCAATGATCGCATACCAATCTGGAACATCAGCTTCTTGAGCGTGCAAGTTGGTAGTGCTTTGGTGAAGAGGTCTGCCGAATTCTCGCTGGATCGGACTTGTAGAACTTTCACCTCGCCTTCTTTCTGCAGATCATGAGTGAAGAAGAACTTGGGCAGGACATGCTTCGTCTTGTCTCCTTTGATGTAACCATCCTTGAGCTGGGCGATGCAAGCCGCATTATCCTCATAGATGATGGTCGGTTCTTCCTTCTCGTCAGTGATCCCGCATGATGATCTTATCTGGTGTGTCATAAGTCTCAACCAAACACATTCTCTGCTGGCTTCATGAATCGCCAAAATCTCCGAGTGATTGGAGGATGTTGCCGAGATGGTTTGCTTGACTGATCTCCATGAGATAGCTGTTCCACCATAGGTGAAGACATAGCCTGTTTGAGACTTAGCAGTGTGGGGGTCTGATTGAAAACCTGCATCAGCAAAACCAATCAAGTTTTCTTTGTTTTGGTTAGTATAAAACAATCCCATATCCTTAGTTCCTTGCAAATATCTTAGGATATGCTTGATTCCATTCCAATGCCTTAGTGTTGGACATGAGCTGAACCTGGACAAAAGACTCACAGCAAAACATATGTCAGGTCTAGTATGAGTAGTCAAATACATTAAGGCACCAATGGCACTAAGGTAAGGATACTCAGGACCGAGGATTTCCTCGCCCTCTTCTCTAGGTCGAAATGGATCAGTGTCCAGACCGAGGGATCTCACAACCATAGGACTGCTTAATGGATGACATTTGTCCATATTAAACCTTTTAAGAACCTTTTCAGTATAGGTCTTTTGGTGCACAAGGATTCCATCATTTAGATGTTCAAGTTGCAGTCCCAGGCAAAACTTGGTCTTTCCCAAGTCTTTCATCTCAAATTCTCTTTTGAGGTAAGAAACTGCTGAGGCAATTTCATCGGCCGTTCCAAGTATGTTGAGATCATCTACATACACAGCTATGATAACATAACCTCGGCTCGATTTCTTAATGAATATACATGGGTTTACTTGATCATTCTTGTAACCCTCTATCAGTAAGTATTCACTTAACCGATTGTACCACATGCGTCCTGATTGCTTCAGGCCATACAAAGCTTTGTTCAATTTAATACAATGTTGTTCTCGAGAACCTTTAGCATGCTTAGGTATTTCGATACCTTCAGGTACTTTCATGTATATCTCATTATCCAGTGGACCATATAGGTATGCGGTTACTACATCCATTAACCGCAAGTCGAGATTTTCTCGAATGGCCAGACTAATCAGGAATCGGAATGTCGTTGCATCCACCACCGGAGAATAAGTCTCCTCATAATCGATTCCAGGTCTCTGTGAGAATCCTTGTGCAACGAGTCGGGCTTTATACCTCACGACTTCACCGTTTTTCATTTCTTTTCCTCACAAAGACCCATTTGTAGCCCACTGGCTTTATAGCATCAGGTATTCGGAAAATAGGACCGAACACCCCTCTTTTCTTAAAAGAGTTTAACTCCACGTTGATGGCTTCTTTCCATTTATGCCAATCATTTCTCATCATACATTCGTGTATGGACGTGGGTTCGCGATCCTCATCATCAACTGAAAATGAGATGGGCTTTCTTTTTTGAGCTGGTAAAGTGATGGACAACTATTCAGTATCCATGGAAGCGAATCGTCTTATTATGGTGTCAGAATGTTGGAGTAATATTCTGACTGAAGTGAAATTTGCACTCAATTGAATATATGAAAAATTTTGTACTTAATGAAATTATGTGTTATATAATATTATTAAACATTAATTTGACCATATCATTCTTATTGATTAGAATTCGGTTGTTGTGGAAATTGTGTATGTATGTTTAATGGACAATGATTTTGAAAAGGCTGGTCACTTTGCATGGTGGTGAGTGAATCATATTATTTGATATTGAATATTGAATTATGTTCATGTAGTATGTGGTAAGAAAGGGCTTTTGAATTTCATTCTATTTATGAGATGGATTATGAGTGTTCTCATGTGTTAAATTGGTGAGATGAAATATGTGAATTGGTGAAAACAGTATTACTAATGAGGAGTATGAGTAAAATTCTTATTCCATGTTTTTTGGAATAGATGAAATGTATGTATACAACATGGGTTTGAATTTGAAAATGGGGGATTTTTGGATAAGTCGATGTATCTCAAGTGCTACATTATAATGGATATATTTTCATGTCGACATGTTTGTCCTGTTTCCATTTTGTTTTACCAGACTACGGTGTAATTAGTTGGATTCTCTTCTAATTGTTCCGGAGGTTCAGGACACCCTGGAGCCTATGCTGTCCCAAGTCCCTAATAGGTACGTTATTCCATCAACTTCCCTCCCAAATCGCTTAATGTCTGCGGATTCTGGCTCGTACTGAATAATTAGTTCCAGTACGCTTGGTATCTCCATCTCCCGGGCATCCGCGGCGACGGAATGGTGCAACCACGCCGAACTGCAGATTTCTTGTGCCCCTATGTTTTTTATTGATTTATTGTTCTTCACCCTGTTTTTTTTTGTTTTTAGTAAACCGTCTCCTTCGCCGCCACTAGGTTAATATTTTGCACTTTTCTTAGTCAAAACAGATACTTATCGCGTAGGGTTCTTAATTCTTTGGAACCCAGTTGGTCTTAGCCACCGCTTGAGGCGTGGCCCTCGTCATGACTCAGTACGCAACTTCGGTTGTTGTTCCCTTTTGGACATCTAGTCTTATATTGGTGTCAGTTAGTCAGCTGGAAATGTATAGACTTAGTCCATTCTATAATATTGGGGTCGGTAAACCGGATCTGGTCATTCTTATGTAGCTAGCTCTTGAACGCATTGTATATATCTTCTGAACCCTCATAGGTCGCAAGCCAGAAGTTCGGATGGATCGTGCCATAATGTGGTGTATGAATTTCCATGTGATTTCTTTTACTCAGTTCTGCTATTTGTCTCCACCCCTATCATGTCTGGAATACTCGTATTCATATTTAGTGGACAATCCGCATTACCTGGCCTTTGATAATAAACTCACCTCCGTGTGTTGGCTCCGAGGTATTTTTATGATTGCGAGAGGCTTCCTTGAAAGTCACCGCCATGTACATCTGATTAAGTAGCCCCGAACCATCATATACCTTGCCTCACTAAATGAGCAATCTTGCTATTTTACTTAATTTTGCCAAATTAATGTGTTAGAGGTTCAATAATTCTATGAATTAAAACGCCTAAACAAGATTTTTATACTAAATTAAAGACAAAAAACGGTGTTATTTTTCCCTCAATGAAAAAGTCTCCTACTCACAATTCATCTTCGTTTTAGTATTTCGCTCTATTTTCACCGAGTAGGTGGTTCTGTGAGAAATAAAACAGAACTTAGAGCACATCTAATAGATGAGGGCTTAAAATCGGTCCCCCGCGCTACATCACTCAAAGAAGTCGGAAAATGACAAAACATATAACATTATAATTATCCTTAATCTTCACCTTTAAATATTAGCAATGTCATATAATGACTTGTCGTGTCGTCAGATTGTGGTTCACATGGGAGAATACTTGCGCTCCAAATGCTTATGGAAATT
>CAJHQQ010004681.1:0-24875 GCA_905132885.1 Moricandia moricandioides | reverse complement strand
CTGTACAGCCCAATATCAGTGAGGTGTTTACTTGCTCTCTTTCAACACTTCTCTCAAGTACCTTAGGACCCTATCCACCATGTTCCAATGATGAATCTTAGGAGCTTGCATATGTTGACTGATCTGGTTAACAGCAAAGCAAATGTCTGGCCGTGTGATGGTGAGATAGATCAGCTTCCCAACCATTCTCCTATATAGCTTGGCATCCTCAAATGGCTCATCTTCAAACTCCCCCTCACGCAAGACTTTGTATCCATCTTCCAGTGGGGTTTTGGCTATTCTTCCTCCAAGAGTGCCTGCCTCATTCAACAGATCAAGTGTGTACTTCCTTTGGGATAAATGGAGCCCCTCTTTAGAGCGGCATATCTCAATCCCTAGGAAGTACTTTAACTCTCCCAAATCTTTGATATCAAATGTAGACTTAAGAAAAGACTTAGTAGAGATGATACCTTCCTTGTTGTTTCCAGTGATGATTATATCATCAACATAGATGAGGATAACCACAATCCCTTCTTGGCTTGTGAGGGTGAAGAGTGTATGATCTGCCTCTGACTTCCTGAACCCTCTTCCATTCAAGGTGGTGCTAGTTTGTGGTACCAAGCTCTAGGAGACTGTTTTAGCCCATAGATTGCCTTCTTGAGTCTTAGAACATTTCCTGGCTTGACTAGATGCTCTAAACCGGGTGGTGGACGCATATAAACCTCATCCTCTAGCTCTCCTTGTAGGAAAGCATTCTTGACATCCATTTGCCAGAGATCCCATTCCATGTTCACTGCTATGGACAATATGATCCTTATTGTGTGTAACTTAGCCACTGGTGCAAAGGTATCATTGTAGTCTTCTCCATATGTTTGAGTGAAACCTCTTGCAACCAATCTGGTCTTCTTCCTTTCTGGTTTACCATTAGCTAGGTACTTAATGGTGAATATCCATCTGCTTGTCACTTCCTTCTTGCCTTTTGGAAGTTCAGATTCATACCAAGTATCATTGTCTATCATTGCTTTAGTTTCAGCCCCAACAGACTCTCTCCACCCATCATCCTCTATTGCTTCTTCATAGGTCCTTGGTATATACTCTTGATCAAGTTGGCCCATAAAGACTACATGTTCTTGAGGATAGTGTGCCAAAGAACAGGTTGCTTGTATAGGGTGGGCAACTGCATTACTATTGAAGTACACTCTGGTGTTGATCCAATTAGCTGGATCCCTTCTCACCCTGGTACTTCTTCTCAATGGTTGGATTTGCTGCTCTGCTTCTATAACCGGTTCTACTGCCTCTTCTTCTTCTAGATCTTCACTAGACGGTTCAGACTCTGCCTCATGGATTCCATCTTGATCATGTGACTCTGAATCTCTTTCTGGTGGGTGTTGTTGTGATTCAGAATCACTGCCCCCCTCAGGATCAAGGTGGATATCTGCATCAGTAGGTGGAGTATCCGCAGGAGTGGAAGCCATGGATGGTCCTGGTGCTGGGGAAGCAGGAGGTGGTCCAGTACACTGAGAGTTGGTGACCCCTAAACTTTCCAAGATAGTCCTCAAGTTGTGTGCTCTATCAGAGGGACCATGGGAGAGGTCTTTAATGCTATCCCAATTCTTCTCATCATAGTTAATGACTTTCTCCCAAGGATTTCCACTCTGATTTTGGTTGGATCTACTCTGTAACAGATTGAAAGATGGTTTTTTGATGGATATTGGCTTGATGGACGAATTAGGGTTTATGGATAGATGGGTTGAAAGGATTTGATCGATTGAAACACTGAGGGTTGCGGAAAGACCTCAGATTCTTCACTCTCTCACTCTGGATTCGACACACCAGTCAGATTGAGAGCTTGTTGATTGTTTTGGGTTCACACACCTCCACAATCAAGTTGTTCTAAGAACAAATGAATCACCAAAGAGAAATGAGTTTTTGATAAAAATGATGATTGTCTTCCAAATGAAACAAACAGAGTTTTTAAAGAAAAATGACAACAATCTCGTGCATGACAGCCTTGGGACTTGTAGTTTCGTGCATGAACACTTAGGGAAAAGAAATAAGACAAAAACATAAGTAAATTAGTTGTTGTAGAAGACAGCCGAGTAAATGATATTGAGATGAAGAACCAAAGAGAGACAATGTAAGAAAGGCTGATGAAGACAGAAGAATGATCAAGATGGAGTTATCCACACAGTTTGATCATATCTTGACCTGAAGTGGAGTGCAAGGCAAGCAAGGTTTAGGAATGAACAAAGAGTGTAGGGCAAGCATTCAGGAGAGTCATGTGACCCTTTCTGGTCAATATGGACGTTGGGAGAAGCTGCCAAGAAGAGAAGTCACATGTTGCCTTAAGAATTCAAATGCAAGCAGCTGTCACTTTCACTCCCTAAACCTGTGCCCTTGTCTCTTTCTGTTTAGTCTTTATTTTATTCTTTCTGGTTGTCTATATAGTATGTAACAAGGATCTGAATACAAGCAAGGAGAATAAGTCTCCCATTCTGATTACACTCTCTCTCTCTCTCTCAAACTCGTCCATACTCTCTCTCTACTTGTTCTTCATCATTCTTCATCTGTTCTTCATCATTCTTCATCAAATACTTCACTGTTCTTCATTCTACACATCATAATCTCTCATTCTAACATGGTATCAGAGCTTTAAGCTCCTAAACTCATTAAATTCCGCAAAATCCATTCTGTTCTTCCATTTACTCTGTTTTCCAGTTACTCTGTTTTTAGCTACTCTGTTTTCTCTGTTTTACTCTTGTCTACTTTGTTTCTCTTCATTCTGTTATCAGAATATCTTTCTTATGGCATCTAAGCTCCTCAACTCTCTGGTTATTCAAAAATCTCATTTTGTTTCTGGTTTGTAAAATTTCTGTGTTCTTCATCTTTACCCACTGGACAATAGCTTTATCCATTGGGTAAAAGAAAGTCTACCATGGAAATAGAAAGGAGAAGCTTGATTCCAGTAACCCTTGAGGGTAATAACTACTTACTTTGGTCAAGAGTGGCCAGAGTTACCTTGGGAAGTCATGGACTTTGGGACAGCCATATCATGAAGGCTGAAGCTTCAAAGAGGATGACTCAAGAGGATGGTCAAGTTATTTGTCTGAGGGATGAAGACAAGTGGGTCAGAGAGGACCAACAAGCACTTGAGATCATCCACAACTCTCTATCAGAATCAATCTTGGAAGCTTACTCACATTGTGAAACTGCCAAGGATATTTGGGAGAGTCTTCAAACAGTGTATGGGAATCTATCCAACCTGAGCCGTGTGTTTGAAGTCAAGAGGATTATCAACAACCTGAGCCAGGAGGAATTAGATTTCAATCAGTATTTTGGCAAGTTCAGAAGCTTATGGGCAGAGATGGATGTGCTCAGACCCTTCTCCTTGGATCCGGAGGTTATCAAGGAAAGATATGAACAAGACAAGGTCTTCAGCCTTCTCCTGAACCTAAATCCATCCTACAATCACCTAATCAAGCATATTCTGAGAGAAGACAAGCTCCCCAACCTTGAAGGTGTGTGTGCTCTGGTTCAAAGAGAACAGGTATCTCACACTCTCTTTACAAGGGAAAGGAAGCCAGAACCCCTTGTAAAAGATATGCACAGCAAGAAAGGAAAGATGGTGCTGGTACCTGGATACAAGAAGGTCAAGAAAAGACATGTCAGGAAGGGTATCAAGCAAAGCTGGTTTGATACCAAACCTGTTGGAAGGAAACTCAAGGAGGATGAGCAACAAGTTCTTAAAGGAGCATCCATGTATTCAGCCTTCATAAGCGATTCTCATGGAGGAGGAGTGTGGAACAAGGCAGTGATCAATGATGGCCCCATCAGAATGAGTGATATTGAGCCTCTAATCGAAGCTGCCAAAGCCATTATCTCCTCCAAGAAGTCTGGTACACATTCCCTTGTCTCTAAGCCAATTATAATAGATTCTGGAGCTAGTCATCATATGATTAGTGATAAGAATCTAATTAGTAATGTTAGGCCTGCTTTAGGGAATGTAGTAGTAGCAAATGGTGATAAGGTGAAGATAGAAGGAATAGGGAACCTTAAGTTGTTTGATAGGGAATCCACTGCCTTCTACATGCCTAGTTTTACATCTAACTTGCTCTCAGTGAGAAAAGCCACGGTTGACCTGAATTGTCAGGTTGTTTTTAGGCCTAATGATGTTGAGTTTCAGGATCTTAAGACAGGGAAGGTGATTGGAGAAGGAAACAGCAAAGATGGTTTATACCATCTCCAAAAGACTAAGCCTTCTTATCCTTCTACTTCTACTCCTTTATGCATGACCAGTTCTAATCTATGTGATAGCACTACTTGGCATGCTAGATTAGGACATCCTCACTCTCGTGCATTAGAACTCATGATGCCTGATATGTCATTTAGTCACTTGGATTGTGAAGCATGCATCCTAGGAAAGCATTGCAAATCTGTTTTTCCAACATCAGTAACCATCTATGAAAAATGCTTTGACTTAGTTCATTCTGATGTTTGGACCTCTCCATGTATGTCTAGGGATAATCACAAGTATTTTGTCACTTTTATAGATGAGAAATCAAAGTATACTTGGTTAACATTGCTGCCTTCTAAGGATCGTGTGTTAGATGCTTTTATGAACTTTCAATCTTATGTCACTAACCACTTTAAGGCCAATGTGAAGGTACTGAGATCAGACAATGGAGGAGAGTATACAAGTCATGCTTTCAAGAATCACTTGGCAAAACATGGCATAATCCACCAAACAAGCTGTCCCTATACACCTCAGCAAAATGGAGTGGCTGAAAGAAAGAATAGGCATCTCATGGAGGTTGCTCGATCAATGATGTTCCATGCCAATGTTCCTAAGAGATTCTGGAGTGATGCTGTGGTGACAGCATGCTACCTTATTAATCGGATCCCAACTAAGGTGCTGAAGGATATATCTCCTTATGAAGTGTTGAACCAAACCAAACCATCCATTCATCACCTCAGAGTGTTTGGATGCGTGTGCTTTGTATTGATACCAGGAGAGCAAAGGAACAAGCTAGAAGCAAAGAGTATGAAGTGTATGTTCATAGGATACTCTTCTACACAGAAAGGATACAAGTGCTACAATCCTGAAACAAGAAGAGTGCTTGTATCTAGAGATGTGAAGTTTATGGAAGGAAAAGGATTCTATGCTGAGAAGAATTGGGATGAGCTCAAAGATCTGTCTCAAGCATCAGATAAGGCCAATAACCTGAGGATCATCTTAGAGAATCTTGGAATCAGTTTATCAAGGGAAAAGGAGATCACCAGAGAAGCTACTCCTACTCAAGTGACTGAACAAGAAGCTGAAGAAGTTACTCATCCTGATCCTGAAGGGGGCAATGAACATGAACCAGTAAGGCAACATGGTTCAGAAGTTCATGATCAGGATGGTGTAGAAGATCAAGCAACTGAAACTGCTCAAGATCATGAAGAAGAAGAGCAGGAAGAAGAACAAGACCAGGTTCAACCACTACGAAGAAGCACAAGGATCAGGAAGGATCCCTCCAATTGGGTGAACACAAGGGTCTATTACAACAGTCAGGCAGTGGCTCATCCAACTTCAGTGGTATGCTCATTTGCGCAATTCCCAGTTGAACATCAAGCATTCATCATTGGATTGGATCAAGGATATATTCCTAGGTCTTATAAAGAAGCAATGGAGCTTGATGAATGGAAAGAGTCAGTTAGAAATGAGACCAAATGCCATGATTATAAATGACACTTGGTATGAGAGTGAGCTTCCAATGGGGAAGAAAAGCGAGTCTCAAGTAAGTGGGTCTTCACAATCAAATCTTGGCAAATGGCAAAGGTGGAGAGGCGCAAACAACAAGAGTGGTGACATATGGAGAGGATTATGTGGACACATTTGCACCAGTGGCCAAACTACATACCATTCGAAATCATCCTCTCTCTTGCAACAAATTCTAGAGTGGGAGTTATGGCAGATGGATGTCAAGAATGCTTTTCTTCAAGGAGAGCTAGAAGATGAGGTCTACATGCATCCTCCTCCTGGTCTAGAGCACTTGGTCAAGCCTGGAAATGTTCTAAGACTCAAGAAAGCCATCTATGGACTGAAACAATCACCAAGAGCTTTGGTATCACAAGTTGAGTACTACGTTAAATGGAAGAGGCTTCAGGAAGTTCAGAAGCTGATCACACTCTATTCACTCTTCCTGGTCCAAGAGGCATTGTGGTCATATTGATATATGTGGATGATATAATCATCACAGGCAGTGACAAAGAGGGCATCCAAGAAACTAAGGTATTCCTCAAATCTGTGTTTGATATTAAAGATTTAGGTGAACTCAAGTACTTCCTTGGTATTGAAGGTATGCCGCTCTAAAGAGGGACTCTTTCTATCCCAAAGGAAGTACACACTTGATCTTTTTAACTGAGGCAGGAAAACCTTGGAGGAAGACCAGCCAAGACTCCACTCGAAGAAGGTTATAAAGTGCTGCGTTGAGGGGGAGTTTGAAGATGAACCTTATGGAGACTTTAAGAAGTATAGAAGGATGGTGGGAAAGCTGATCTATCTTACCATTACAAGACCAGACATATGCTTTGCTGTGAATCAAGTCAGTCAGCATATGCAAGCTCCTAAGGTTCACCATTGGAATATGGTTGAGAGGATCATGAGTATCTAAGGGAAGCTCCAGGTCAAGGTGTTTGTGGATGGGATGCAATGGAAGCACTGAAATAGTTGGGTATTGTGATGCTGATTGGGCAGGAGATAGGGTTGATAGAAGATCAACCACTGGTTATTGTACATTCATTGGAGGCAACCTAGTGACTTGGAAGAGCAAGAAAGCAGAAGGTTGTATCATGTTCAAGTGCTGAGGCAGAATATAGAGCTATGAGGAAGCTCACCAATGAGTTGATATGGATCAAGGGATCATCTTGACCATGAATTGGTGCTGAGTTTTTGGATTGTGGCTCAGCATTGTTGCCCCCCTCATGGTCAAGGTGGGGAATCTCCTGACCCTCAAACTCATCAGTGGTCTCAGCTTCACTAGACTGAGTGGGAGCTTGTCTAGCCTCATCTGTTTCAGTACCTCTCTTATCCATAGGTATACTGATCCCAATACTCTCCATTACCCGTCGAAGATTGTTTGCTCTATCCGAGGTTGATTGGGATAGATTCTCAAGTTCACTCCAATCTTTGTTGTTGTAGTATCCTCTAGATTCCACAAACTTCACATCTCGAGATACCAGGACTCTCCTAGTCTCTGGTTCATAACACTTATAACCCTTTTGGTTTGGAGAGTAGCCAATGAACATAGCTCTTGTACTCTTGGCCTCTAGTTTATTTCTTTGCTCTCCTGGTATCAAGACAAAGCAAAGACACCCAAACACACGCATATGATCAATAGATGGTCTAGTTTTGTTCAATACCTCAAATGGAGATTGGTCTTGAAGAATTCTGGTTGGAATCCGGTTGATCAAGTAGCATGCTGTCATGACTGCATCTCCCCAAAACCTTTTAGGTACACTTGTATGGAACATCATGCTCCTGGCCACCTCCATCAGATGTCGATTTTTCCTCTCAGCTACACCATTTTGTTGTGGTGTGTAAGGACAGCTAGTTTGCTGAATGATCCCATGCTGAGCTAGATATTGCTTAAATGCTTGACTAGTGTACTCTCCACCATTATCAGACCTGAGAATCTTCAACTTGGCATTGAAATGGTTGGAAACATGATTATGGAAGTTCTTGAATGCCTCCAGCACCCGGTCTTTTGTCTGAATCAGAGTCACCCATGTGTATTTTGACTTCTCATCAATGAAGGTGACAAAGTACTTGTGATTCTCTCTGGAAAGACACGGTGCTGTCCACACATCAGAATGAACCAGGTCGAAACACTTCTCATAGATAGTGCTAGACCTTGGAAAGACTGTCCTACAATGCTTCCCCAAGATACATGCTTCACATTCATCATTCTGAAACACCATACCCGGAAGCATCAAGTTCAATGCTCTAGTATGGGGATGTCCCAATCTAGAGTGCCATATGGTGCTCTCAACCCCATTAGAAGCACTGATCAGGCAGTGAGCAGGCGTTGCACTAGATATCTTAGTCTTCTCTAGGTGATACAGTTCCTGATGGCTGTGCCCTCTACCAATAACCTGCCCTGTCTTCAAGTCTTGAAACTCAACCTCATCAGGTCTAAAGACAACTTGACAATTCAGATCAATGGTTGCTCTTTTCACTGATAGCAAATTTGATGTAAACTGAGGCATATACAAGGCAGTTGATTCTTTATCAAACAACCTAAGGTTCCCTATCCCTTCTATCTTAACCTTATCACCATTTGCTATAAGCACATTCCCTGAGGCAGGTTTGATATTACTAACCAGGTTCCTATCACTAATCATGTGATGGCTAGCTCCTGAATCTATAATAATGGGTTTAGAGTCAGGAGAATAATTACCAACCTCCTTGGGTGAGATAAGGGCCTTGGCAGCTTTTATAAAGGCATCAAAGTCTCTTCTGGTCACTGGACCATCAGAATTGGTCGCCCCTGCCATACTCCTCCATGTTCCTCCTTCATTAGAATCACCGCAGAATGCTGAATACATGGTTCTTCCTTCAATTACTTGATACTCAAACTCCTTGAGCTCAAATGTACTCGGCTGGCTTCCTTGGGAACTTGGCAGCTTCCTTTCTTGAATAATATGACTTATCAGACTTTTGCAGGGTAAATCCAAGTTTAGGAGAAGACTGAAAACTTTGTCTTGCTCATAGACAGCTTGAAGACTCTCCCATAGATTCCCATAAGTATTTTGAAGCTTCTCCCATAGATTCTTGACGATTCTGATGTGATAATGATCCTCCAAGATCTGTTCAGACAGAGAGCTGTGTATAATTCCAAGTGCTTGCTGTTCCTCTTGAACCCACTTGGCTTCATGCTTCATACAAGTAGCCTGACTATCCTCTTGAGCCATCCTCTTTGAAATTTCAGCCTCCATGATATGGCTGTCCCAAAGTCCATGACTTCCCAAGGTAACTCTGGCCACTCTTGACCATAAAAGATAGTTAGGACCCTCTAGGGTCACTGGAATAAGGTTCTCCTTCTTCATTTTCTTGGTCGAAATCACCTTTACTCAATTTAAGTAGACTTTTCCATTTTTGGCAATTTCTGGAGCTGGAAAAGATGAACAGCTGAAGAACAAGATGAACTTTGCCAAAAATAGAAATGAAACTCAGAGAATTTGCGGAAGTAAGTAAAGAGAGTAGGGAGATTTAGGTCTCAAGAGCATACTGCTTTGATACCATGTGAATTTTAGTAATTTAGTGAGTGTTTAAATGAGATTAAGAAAGAGTTTGTTGCTGGAAATGTGAAGAATAGTAAGAACAGGAGAGAGAGTGAGGGATTTCGTGAGTGAGAGAGAGAGAAGGAGAGAATATGATTTCCTTGCTTGATTTAGTTTCTGGTACAAGCCTTTTAATAGGCAAAATAAAACATAAACAAATACACAAGCTGACAAGAGATATATTAAACAAATAGGACTGAGGGAAGGCAGAGGCACGCCCAGACTTGTTGGAAAGGGACAGGAAGGGACAGAGGTTTTGTCCAGACATGGTGGAAAGGGACAGGACCTAAATGGGTGTCTCCTTATCTTGGCATGTGATCTTCTTCTTCCCTAACGTCTCTCTGCTCCTCTGGTGACCAGATCACATGATCTGATTTAAATAAGTCTCCTTCCCTCTCAAGCTAATCCTTTCCTTGTCTTGTAAGCCAAGTTAGGTCAGTGTAGACCTAAACTGTACGGAACAACTTCATTTGATCATTCTGGATCCTTCTCTTGCCATACTCTCTTCCTCTTTGTCTTTTATGTCTTCATGTCAACATTTTGAAATTGTTTATGGGTTCAATCCCACCTCTCCTTTGGATCTAATGCCTTTACCTGAGTGTGAAAGAGTTAGTATTGATGGCAAGAAGAAAGCAGAGATGGTGCAACAAATCCATGAACAAGCAAGGCGCAATATTGAGGAAAAGACAAAGCAGTATGTCAAACAAGCCAACAAAGGCAGGCGTGAGATGATCTTTGAAGTAGGTGACAAAGTGTGGGTTCACCTTAGAAAGGAGAGATTTCCAAATGAAAGGAAATCCAAACTAATGTCAAGGATAGATGGTCCATTCGAGATCATTAAGAAAATCAGCAACAATGCATACAAGCTGGACCTCCAAGGTAAGTATGATGTATCTAATAGCTTCAATGTTACTGATTTGGTTCCTTTTGTGGCAGATGAAACAGATTTGAGGACAAATCCTTTTCAAGTGGGAGAGGATGATGTGATCATGGACCAGTGCAACAAGGAAGAGGATGCAACCAGGAATGCAACCATGGATCAATCAGCTAGTGAAGATGTCTTAGCCATTCCAGAAGGTCCCATGACTCGTTCTAGAACTAAGAAACTAAATGGAGCCATTGGAGGATTACTTAGACTCGTATGGAAACAAGAAGAAGGTCTTGGACAAAGCTTGATGATCCGAGATACCTTGATCACCATTCAAGCTATCTCCTCATCTAGCTGAGTTAGTACTTAGGCAAGTACTTGGGTGTGCTCTTTTCCTTGCTCTTGGTTTTGTCCCAAAGAGGTTTTCCGGAGGAAGGTTTTTAACGAGGCCTCAAGCTACTTCACACATCACCTAGGTGCTAATATCGGTCCAAGCCTAAAGGAGACTATTCTATCTATTTATCTTATGATATGTTTTAGACTATAGTTTCTATGTTATGTTATTTCTCGAAACCTAAAGGCATATGCCTCGGTTTCTCTATTTAAACTCTTGTAAACTCTCATTCTGAAACAAGCAGTCTTTTATCAAAAACCTTTTGTCTACTCTTTCTCTCTTCTTTGTCGAGTGTGAGAGCTTGCTGGTGAGTCATATCCGGCGTCTAAGGGTTCTAGTTTGGTGTGTCATATCTGATCTAGATCCTAGGAGTATCAAGGAGTCCATCCGCATCTCTTTGTGTCACCAATCGATCCACATACCTTGATAAACTTGAGTCTCTGATTCGTTTAGGCAAGGATCTATCCCATCTGATCCAGAGAAACATCCTAGGATCATATTACTTTGCTTTGCTGTTCTGATGTAACCATGGCCGAGCCAGCTGATCATCAAACAAAGGACAAACCAGGATGGAAGAAAAGCAAGCATACTGAGCTAACACCAGCTGATGTGAGTGTGATTGAGCTAAGTGATCTGGATGAGCTAAGTGACACTACCTTAGAGCTGAATGAGATGAACGAGCTGAACTTGGAGCTCAACCAGCTGAGTGACACTACACAAGGACGAGCTGAGCTGAATGAGAGTGACACTGAAGCTGCCATGGACCTAGCTGGACAAGTGATTTTTGGCCCAAAAGAGAAGATGGATCAGATTTGTTTCTCTAAGCCCAAAAGAAGTTCAAACCCAAAGTTAAGGATCCATTATCTCTTTCTGATGAATCAGCCACGAAATTCAAGTCCAAGAAACCATTTGGATGTGTTTTGGATCAAGTTTCCTAAGAAGAAGTATTGCAGCCCATGGAGAGTTCATAACAAATTCATTATGGGTCTGTTTCATGCCAAATTCGACCAGCCCTTTGTTCAGTCCATTTCAAGCTCATTCTCACCAAGAATACCAAGAGGGAGTCAGCAAGAAAGTCAAGTTCTTGGTAAGGCAAAGAGACATTCAACAAAACACTTATTCTGGTCTAAAATCAAGTCTACATTCCTAGTTTCTAAATTTCTTGATTTCTACACTTTGTCTTTTCATTTCTACAACTTGTAAGTCCTATATAAGAGGATGCACGACCAGAATAATAGACATTCACCTTTTTATCAAAATTCTCTCTAAATCTGTGAATCCCTTGTTCATCCATGAACACTGATTGCTAGGAGTTCATTCTCTGCAAGCAAAACCTGTCTTTGATCGAAAACAGAGTTCATTCTCTTGATCAAGGACACATCTACACAAGATCTGATCAGTTCATAGATCATTTCTGAAGATCATCCAATCAGTCCATCCATCATCATCAAAACCAACCCAGATCTCTCTCAAAACCATCAGATCTTCCTTCAAAAGTATCAGGGACAAAAAGGATCTCCTCACCAGGGATTCATCATGTTCACTCTCAATCCTGGTTATAATGACCTCATCAAGCACATCCTAAGGAGTGAGAAGCTTCCATCTGATGTGATCATGGAAAGCACCAAAGAATGGAAGCATGAACCTGAACCTGAAGAGCTTGTAGCTGAGGATGCAAAACTGAAGAATTGTGTGAAACAAGAAGAATACATTTTGTCTTGGCAGAAGCTTGATCATCCAAGACACCTTAACCATCATTCAATCCATTCCACCTTCAAGCTGATCATCAACTAGGCAAGTAGGATTGTGTGTACTCTTTTCCTCACTTTGGTTTTGTCCCAATGGGTTTTACGGAGGGAGGTTTTTAACGAGGCCACAAGACTACTTCACATATCACCTAGAAGATGATCTCGGACCTACACATAAAGAACCTTATGATATTTTATATTTCTAAGTTTTTATGTTATTTTCAAACTTCAGTCTTTGTGTGTTTCCAAGAGGAGCCTATGTCTTTATTCCTCTTGCATTTTCGAGAGCTTGTGCATGTACAAGTCTCTCCCTTTATATATCTGGTCGAAATCTAATAAGAGGCATCATCTTTTCAGTCAAAAACTTGTTTCCTTCTTCTACTTCTCTGTCGAGTTGTATGAGAGTTTCTGGTGTGTAATATCCAGAGTTAAGGGCTTCTTATTTGGTGTGTCATATCCAGATCAGTCGCCTAGTGTTGAATAAGCTGATTAATGATAGAGGAAGCATAGAGGATTTGGGAGGATTTGAGTTTGGGGTGTCCGTACAATTGGCCGTACAAAGGCCGTACAATGGCCGTACACCCAAACTTACCTTGAAGATGAAGTTACCCGGGGAAGAGGTTAATCGACCAAGAGTTACCTTGATCACTTACCACGCGGGAAGCTTGACCAAAATGATAAGAGAGGCGCGTCTCTGACAGGCTGGCTCATGGCTGGAAGAGCATCTGGTCAAGATCCCTTTGGCATCAAACGTGTGAAGCTTCTGGTCCAAGCATTTCAAATAGACGCTCCTCCCCGGCTTGACCACACATGCTTTTGGTCTTTGTTAACGTTGAAACTATTGAGATGAAGAACCAAAGAGAGACAATGTAAGAAAGGCTGATGAAGACAGAAGAATGATCAAGATGGAGTTATCCACACAGTTTGATCATATCTTGACCTGAAGTGGAGTGCAAGGCAAGCAAGGTTTAGGAATGAACAAAGAGTGTAGGGCAAGCATTCAGGAGAGTCATGTGACCCTTTCTGGTCAATATGGACGTTGGGAGAAGCTGCCAAGAAGAGAAGTCACATGTTGCCTTAAGAATTCAAATGCAAGCAGCTGTCACTTTCACTCCCTAAACCTGTGCCCTTGTCTCTTTCTGTTTAGTCTTTATTTTATTCTTTCTGGTTGTCTATATAGTATGTAACAAGGATCTGAATACAAGCAAGGAGAATAAGTCTCCCATTCTGATTACACTCTCTCTCTCTCTCTCAAACTCGTCCATACTCTCTCTCTACTTGTTCTTCATCATTCTTCATCTGTTCTTCATCATTCTTCATCAAATACTTCACTGTTCTTCATTCTACACATCATAATCTCTCATTCTAACATGGTATCAGAGCTTTAAGCTCCTAAACTCATTAAATTCCGCAAAATCCATTCTGTTCTTCCATTTACTCTGTTTTCCAGTTACTCTGTTTTTAGCTACTCTGTTTTCTCTGTTTTACTCTTGTCTACTTTGTTTCTCTTCATTCTGTTATCAGAATATCTTTCTTATGGCATCTAAGCTCCTCAACTCTCTGGTTATTCAAAAATCTCATTTTGTTTCTGGTTTGTAAAATTTCTGTGTTCTTCATCTTTACCCACTGGACAATAGCTTTATCCATTGGGTAAAAGAAAGTCTACCATGGAAATAGAAAGGAGAAGCTTGATTCCAGTAACCCTTGAGGGTAATAACTACTTACTTTGGTCAAGAGTGGCCAGAGTTACCTTGGGAAGTCATGGACTTTGGGACAGCCATATCATGAAGGCTGAAGCTTCAAAGAGGATGACTCAAGAGGATGGTCAAGTTATTTGTCTGAGGGATGAAGACAAGTGGGTCAGAGAGGACCAACAAGCACTTGAGATCATCCACAACTCTCTATCAGAATCAATCTTGGAAGCTTACTCACATTGTGAAACTGCCAAGGATATTTGGGAGAGTCTTCAAACAGTGTATGGGAATCTATCCAACCTGAGCCGTGTGTTTGAAGTCAAGAGGATTATCAACAACCTGAGCCAGGAGGAATTAGATTTCAATCAGTATTTTGGCAAGTTCAGAAGCTTATGGGCAGAGATGGATGTGCTCAGACCCTTCTCCTTGGATCCGGAGGTTATCAAGGAAAGATATGAACAAGACAAGGTCTTCAGCCTTCTCCAGAACCTAAATCCATCCTACAATCACCTAATCAAGCATATTCTGAGAGAAGACAAGCTCCCCAACCTTGAAGGTGTGTGTGCTCTGGTTCAAAGAGAACAGGTATCTCACACTCTCTTTACAAGGGAAAGGAAGCCAGAACCCCTTGTAAAAGATATGCACAGCAAGAAAGGAAAGATGGTGCTGGTACCTGGATACAAGAAGGTCAAGAAAAGACATGTCAGGAAGGGTATCAAGCAAAGCTGGTTTGATACCAAACCTGTTGGAAGGAAACTCAAGGAGGATGAGCAACAAGTTCTTAAAGGAGCATCCATGTATTCAGCCTTCATAAGCGATTCTCATGGAAGAGGAGTGTGGAACAAGGCAGTGATCAATGATGGCCCCATCAGAATGAGTGATATTGAGCCTCTAATCGAAGCTGCCAAAGCCATTATCTCCTCCAAGAAGTCTGGTACACATTCCCTTGTCTCTAAGCCAATTATAATAGATTCTGGAGCTAGTCATCATATGATTAGTGATAAGAATCTAATTAGTAATGTTAGGCCTGCTTTAGGGAATGTAGTAGTAGCAAATGGTGATAAGGTGAAGATAGAAGGAATAGGGAACCTTAAGTTGTTTGATAGGGAATCCACTGCCTTCTACATGCCTAGTTTTACATCTAACTTGCTCTCAGTGAGAAAAGCCACGGTTGACCTGAATTGTCAGGTTGTTTTTAGGCCTAATGATGTTGAGTTTCAGGATATTAAGACAGGGAAGGTGATTGGAGAAGGAAACAGCAAAGATGGTTTATACCATCTCCAAAAGACTAAGCCTTCTTATCCTTCTACTTCTACTCCTTTATGCATGACCAGTTCTAATCTATGTGATAGCACGACTTGGCATGCTAGATTAGGACATCCTCACTCTCGTGCATTAGAACTCATGATGCCTGATATGTCATTTAGTCACTTTGATTGTGAAGCATGCATCCTAGGAAAGCATTGCAAATCTGTTTTTCCAACATCAGTAACCATCTATGAAAAATGCTTTGACTTAGTTCATTCTGATGTTTGGACCTCTCCATGTATGTCTAGGGATAATCACAAGTATTTTGTCACTTTTATAGATGAGAAATCAAAGTATACTTGGTTAACATTGCTGCCTTCTAAGGATCGTGTGTTAGATGCTTTTATGAACTTTCAATCTTATGTCACTAACCACTTTAAGGCCAATGTGAAGGTACTGAGATCAGACAATGGAGGAGAGTATACAAGTCATGCTTTCAAGAATCACTTGGCAAAACATGGAATAATCCACCAAACAAGCTGTCCCTATACACCTCAGCAAAATGGAGTGGCTGAAAGAAAGAATAGGCATCTCATGGAGGTTGCTAGATCAATGATGTTCCATGCCAATGTTCCTAAGAGATTCTGGAGTGATGCTGTGGTGACAGCATGCTACCTTATTAATCGGATCCCAACTAAGGTGCTGAAGGATATATCTCCTTATGAAGTGTTGAACCAAACCAAACCATCCATTCATCACCTCAGAGTGTTTGGATGCGTGTGCTTTGTATTGATACCAGGAGAGCAAAGGAACAAGCTAGAAGCAAAGAGTATGAAGTGTATGTTCATAGGATACTCTTCTACACAGAAAGGATACAAGTGCTACAATCCTGAAACAAGAAGAGTGCTTGTATCTAGAGATGTGAAGTTTATGGAAGGAAAAGGATTCTATGCTGAGAAGAATTGGGATGAGCTCAAAGATCTGTCTCAAGCATCAGATAAGGCCAATAACCTGAGGATCATCTTAGAGAATCTTGGAATCAGTTTATCAAGGGAAAAGGAGATCACCAGAGAAGCTACTCCTACTCAAGTGACTGAACAAGAAGCTGAAGAAGTTACTCATCCTGATCCTGAAGGGGGCAATGAACATGAACCAGTAAGGCAACATGGTTCAGAAGTTCATGATCAGGATGGTGTAGAAGATCAAGCAACTGAAACTGCTCAAGATCATGAAGAAGAAGAGCAGGAAGAAGAACAAGACCAGGTTCAACCACTACGAAGAAGCACAAGGATCAGGAAGGATCCCTCCAATTGGGTGAACACAAGGGTCTATTACAACAGTCAGGCAGTGGCTCATCCAACTTCAGTGGTATGCTCATTTGCGCAATTCCCAGTTGAACATCAAGCATTCATCATTGGATTGGATCAAGGATATATTCCTAGGTCTTATAAAGAAGCAATGGAGCTTGATGAATGGAAAGAGTCAGTTAGAAACGAGACCAATGCCATGATTATAAATGACACTTGGTATGAGAGTGAGCTTCCAATGGGGAAGAAAGCAGTCTCAAGTAAGTGGGTCTTCACAATCAAATACTTGGCAAATGGCAAAGTGGAGAGGCGCAAAACAAGACTGGTGGCAAGAGGCTTCACTCAGACATATGGAGAGGATTATGTGGACACATTTGCACCAGTGGCCAAACTACATACCATTCGAATCATCCTCTCTCTTGCAACAAATCTAGAGTGGGAGTTATGGCAGATGGATGTCAAGAATGCTTTTCTTCAAGGAGAGCTAGAAGATGAGGTCTACATGCATCCTCCTCCTGGTCTAGAGCACTTGGTCAAGCCTGGAAATGTTCTAAGACTCAAGAAAGCCATCTATGGACTGAAACAATCACCAAGAGCTTGGTATCACAAGTTGAGTACTACATTAAATGGAAGAGGCTTCAGGAAGTCAGAAGCTGATCACACTCTATTCACTCTTCCTGGTCCAAGAGGCATTGTGGTCATATTGATATATGTGGATGATATAATCATCACAGGCAGTGACAAAGAGGGCATCCAAGAAACTAAGGTATTCCTCAAATCTGTGTTTGATATTAAAGATTTAGGTGAACTCAAGTACTTCCTTGGTATTGAAGTATGCCGCTCTAAAGAGGGACTCTTTCTATCCCAAAGGAAGTACACACTTGATCTTTTAACTGAGGCAGGAAACCTTGGAGGAAGACCAGCCAAGACTCCACTCGAAGAAGGTTATAAAGTGCTGCGTGAGGGGGAGTTTGAAGATGAACCTTATGGAGACTTTAAGAAGTATAGAAGGATGGTGGGAAAGCTGATCTATCTTACCATTACAAGACCAGACATATGCTTTGCTGTGAATCAAGTCAGTCAGCATATGCAAGCTCCTAAGGTTCACCATTGGAATATGGTTGAGAGGATCATGAGGTATCTAAGGGAAGCTCCAGGTCAAGGTGTTTGGATGGGATGCAATGGAAGCACTGAAATAGTTGGGTATTGTGATGCTGATTGGGCAGGAGATAGGGTTGATAGAAGATCAACCACTGGTTATTGTACATTCATTGGAGGCAACCTAGTGACTTGGAAGAGCAAGAAGCAGAAGGTTGTATCATGTTCAAGTGCTGAGGCAGAATATAGAGCTATGAGGAAGCTCACCAATGAGTTGATATGGATCAAGGGATTGCTTGGAGACTTAGGAATCGAGACAACATCACCAATCACAATGCATTGTGACAATCAAGCAGCTATTCACATTGCCAGCAACTCGGTCTTCCATGAAAGAACAAAACACATAGAAGTAGACTGCCACAAGGTTAGACAAGCTGTGGAGAAGCAAATCATCCTACCTTGTTATACAAGAAGTGAAGACCAGCTAGCTGATATCTTCACCAAGGCAGCAAGTACCAAAGTCTGTGAGTTCATCCACTCTAAGTTAGGACTCATAGACCTCACATCTCACTGACTTTCCTAGCATGGAGACCTCTACTCTTTTTCCTTAGTATGTTTTTGTCCCACTGGGTTTTGCACACTAAGGTTTTAATGAGGGAGGTTCTTCATGTTTCCAAGCTTGACCATTCCCTATAGTCAAGCTTGAGGGGGAGTATTGAGATGAAGAACCAAAGAGAGACAATGTAAGAAAGGCTGATGAAGACAGAAGAATGATCAAGATGGAGTTATCCACACAGTTTGATCATATCTTGACCTGAAGTGGAGTGCAAGGCAAGCAAGGTTTAGGAATGAACAAAGAGTGTAGGGCAAGCATTCAGGAGAGTCATGTGACCCTTTCTGGTCAATATGGACGTTGGGAGAAGCTGCCAAGAAGAGAAGTCACATGTTGCCTTAAGAATTCAAATGCAAGCAGCTGTCACTTTCACTCCCTAAACCTGTGCCCTTGTCTCTTTCTGTTTAGTCTTTATTTTATTCTTTCTGGTTGTCTATATAGTATGTAACAAGGATCTGAATACAAGCAAGGAGAATAAGTCTCCCATTCTGATTACACTCTCTCTCTCTCTCTCAAACTCGTCCATACTCTCTCTCTACTTGTTCTTCATCATTCTTCATCTGTTCTTCATCATTCTTCATCAAATACTTCACTGTTCTTCATTCTACACATCATAATCTCTCATTCTAACAGAAACCTTATCCTAATCTCCTCTATATATTGTAAAGCTTGCTTATCAGTAATCATAACGAGTATTTTCAGTCTCTCTCTTGTTTATCTCTCTACACTCTCTCATGGTTTCTCTTAAGTCTACCCGGATCTCTCTTCATTTTCTTGTCTAAGTCTCTCTATTCTCTCGATCCTTCACTCTTTCTTTTGTTTATACTCAAGTTTCTCTCAAGATTTCATGGTATCAGAGCCAGGTTACGTTAAATCTGGGTTGTGATTGTTGAAGAACTCAAGAACACACTTTTTGATCCGGAAATCACAAGATGGAGAACACCAAGACTACTGTCATTCCGGTTACTCTAAAAGGTGGGAACTACTTGTTATGGTCTCGTGTGGTGAAGACCGCAGTGGGGAGCAAGGGCCTGTGGAGTCATGTCCTCGAAGATGAAGCTCCAAAGATCATCACCAAGGAAGGTGATAAGGAGGTGGTCGTGTGTGATGAAGGGAAGTGGATGCAAGAGGATCTACTGGTAATGTCTATCCTTCAAAGCTCATTAGATCCATCTATTCTGGAAGCATATAGCTACTGTGAGAAGGCAAAAGACTTGTGGGATACGCTTCAGAAAGTGTATGGGAACATCTCAAACCTCACTAGGGTATTTGAGATAAAGCGAGCAATCAACAACCTTGCTCAAGAAGACATGGAGTTTACCAAGCATTTGGGAAAGTTTAGAGCTTTATGGTCAGAGCTTGAGATGCTGAGGCCTAGTACTACTGATCCTGATGAGCTCAATGAGAGGCGTGAGCAGGATAAGGTGTTTGGTCTACTACTCACACTCAACTCCTCCTATAACGATTTGATCAAGCATATCCTGAGGTCAGAGAAGCTGCCAACTCTTGAGGAAGTATGCTCACAAATCCAGAAGGAACAAGGTTCATTGGGACTCTTTGGAGGAAAGGGGGAGCTTACTCTAGCTAACCAAGCTGAGGTGCCTCAAGCAAACAAGGTCAACCGGTATGAAGATAGGCGTGGCAATGGAAGCTATGAGGAAAGGAGGTTTAATGGTAACTGTGATCATTGCAAGAGACATGGTCACAAGAAGAGTCAGTGCTGGATCCTTCACCCTCACCTCAAACCGGCCAAGTTCAACAAGGAGAGGGAAGCAAGGGCAAATGTCACATATGGAGCAAGTGATCAACACGGAGCTGGTACCTCAAGTCGCTCAAATGAAGCTGAGAACCGAGAAGGGGGTGAGAGCAAGGCTTTGGTAACCTACACTGCTCAACAGACCAACCAGCCAACCAGGACCAATGAGCATGAGTTCATCCGGAGGTCAGACATGGATGCACTCATCAAAATGCTCAAGGAGAATGGTAACACTTTTGGTAATATCAATGGGTATTCTTTTGGTGCATCTAAGACTGCTAGTTTCCTTGATCATACTGATAATGTCTATACTCATGCTAGAATAATTGGTCAATCTCATACTGCTCATAACATAACTAAGCCTTTGATAATTGATTCTGGTGCATCTCATCACATGATAAGTGATACGAGTCTTATTAGAGATATAGAACCAGCAAATGGACATGTTATGATTGCTAATGGAGATAGGATTCCAATTAGAGGTATAGGCAAGTTGAAACTGTTTGATAAGGAAACAAGAGCTTTCTATATGCCTGAATTCACCTCAAACCTGTTGTCTGTTAAGAAGTGCACTACTGATCTTAATTGTAATGTTATCTTTAGCCCTAATGATGTGAAGTTTCAGGATATTGAGAGCAGTCAGTTGGTTGGACAAGGAGTGACAAAAGGCGATCTATATTTGCTTGAAGAGCTTACTTCCTTTCCTGATCATAGATGTTCATTTACTTCTGTTTCTACTTCTGGTTTGAATAAGAATGCTTTGTGGCATGCTAGACTAGGACATCCTCATGTTAGAGCTTTAAACTTAATGGTTCCAGGTGTTGTGTTTGAAAATAATGATTGTGAAGCTTGTATCTTAGGCAAGCATTGTAAGACTGTGTTTCATAAATCCACAACTATCTATGATCATTGCTTTGATTTAATTCACTCGGATGTTTGGACTGCACCTTGTTTGTCTAGGGAGAACCATAAGTACTTTGTTACATTCATAGATGAGAAGTCTAAATACACCTGGATAACCTTGATTCCATCTAAAGATAGGGTGCTTGATGCATTTAGAAATTTTCAAAACTATGTAACTAACCATTTCAATGCCAAGCTTAAAATTTTTAGATCAGATAATGGTGGGGAGTATACAAGTCAAGCATTCAAGCAACACCTATCTCAACATGGAATTCTCCACCAAACAAGCTGTCCATATACACCTCAACAGAATGGAGTGGCAGAGAGAAAGAACAGACACCTTATGGAGGTAGCACGGTCTATGATGTTCCAAGCTAATGTTCCAAAGAGGTTCTGGAGTGATGCAGTGTCTACTGCTTGTTATCTGATCAATAGAACACCAACCAGAATCCTTGAGGATAAGTCACCATTTGAGGTTTTGAACAAGCATAGACCAACCTTAGACCATCTCCGGGTCTTTGGTTGCCTCTGTTTTGTTCTCAAACCAGGAGAGCTAAGGAACAAGTTGGAGGCAAAGAGCACAAAGGGGATGTTCATAGGGTACTCGCCAACTCAAAAGGGGTACAAGTGTTATGATCCAGAAACAAGAAGAGTTCTGGTGTCAAGGGATGTAAAGTTTGTGGAGGATAGAGGCTTCTATGAAGAGAAGAACCAGACAGAGTTAAAAGACTTAGCTACTGACAAGGCATCTAATTTGAGGATCATCCTGGAGAGTCTTGGGATCAACATGTCTCAAGATCAACAACATGGAGGAGGACAACATCAGGGTCCCCCCACTACTGAAGGAAATCAAGCTCCCCACCTTGATCATGAGGGGGGGAATGGAATTGGACCTGATCAGAATCAAGATGAAGAAGGATCAGGCACTCATGATCAAGATGGCGATCAAGGAAATGTGGAGGAAGAAGGAGGAGATAACCAAGATGAGCATGAAGAAGGAGAGGTAGACCAACCTCAACCTGCTGTTCAACCACTGAGGAGGAGTACAAGAGTGAGACACCCTCCATCCAACTGGATAAACACCAGAGTTTACTACAATGCGCAGGCTGTTGAACAGCCATCTCAAGTATCTTGCTCCTTAGCATTCTATCCTGAAGATCACTGTGCCTTTATGACAAGTCTTGATGAGAGCTATGTTCCAGCATCCTATGAGGAAGCAATCAAGGATAAGGAATGGAAGGAATCAGTAGGAGCTGAGGCTGATGCAATGGTTAAGAATGACACTTGGTATGAGAGTGAGCTGCCAAGAGGGAAGAAGGCAGTGTCTAGTAGGTGGATCTTCACAATTAAGTACCTAGCAAATGGGAAGGTGGATAGTGTGAGTTTTAGTAATTTGGTGAGTGTTTAAATGAGATTAAGAAAGAGTTTGTTGCTGGAAATGTGAAGAATAGTAAGAACAGGAGAGAGAGTGAGGAATTTCGTGAGTGAGAGAGAGAGAAGGAGAGAATATGATTTCCTTGCCTTTCTTAGTTCTGGATACATGTCTTTATATAGACCAGACAATACATAAAATAATCAGACAAGTTTGAATAAAGAAAAGAATAAATTAATGGGACTGAGCAATGGCAGGGACTGAGGGATGCCAGGGACAGACTGAGGGATGCCAGGGACAGTCTGAGGGATGCTAGGGACTGAGAAATGGCAGGGACAGTCTGAGGAGGAGCAGAGGCACGTCCAGCAATGTAGGAAAGGGACAGGAGCTAAGTGGTCCACTCTCCTTAACACAACATGTGACTTCTCTCCCTAAAGATTCTCTGCCTCTAGTTGCCTTGGCAAGTATATTTGAGTATTCTGAATGAGATACACTCGCCCATACTTTACTCTTGGCTTCCTTTGCTTGCAAGTCACACTTAGGTTGTACGGCCAGTCTTGTTAACCAAGTAAACTCCTCTTATTGCCTAATTCAAATCCTCTTGCTTCTCTTGCTCTTTATTTCTTCATGTCAACACTCCCCCTCAAGCTTGACCATGTGGAACAAGTCAAGCTTGGAAGCCATGAAGCATTCCCTCATTAAAACCTCAGCTAGTAAAAACCGCATGGGACAAAAACCACACCAAGGAAAAAGAGTAGAACACTTCATGGCAAGAGGATCAGTGACATGTGAGATCTATGAGTCCAAGCTTTGGATGAATGAACTCACAGACTTTGGTGCTAGCAGCCTTGGTAAAGATGTCAGCTAGCTGGTCTTCACTTCTGGTATAGCAAGGCAAGATGACTTTCTGCTCCACGGCTTGCCTTACCTTATGACAATCCACCTCAATGTGTTTTGTTCTCTCATGGAACACATTGTTGGAAGCTATGTGTATTGCAGCCTGGTTATCACAGTGCATGGTGATGGGTGTGGTAGTCTCAATTCCCAAGTCCTTAAGCAACCCTTTAATCCAAATCAGTTCACTTGTGAGCTTTCTCATGGCTCTATACTCTGCCTCAGCACTTGAACATGAGACCACCTTCTGCTTCTTGCTCTTCCATGTTACTAAATTACCTCCAATGAAAGTACAATAGCCGGTTGTAGACCTCCTATCTATCCTATCTCCAGCCCAATCAGCATCACAATAACCAACTATCTCAGTACTCTGGTTGCAACCCATCCAAACTCCTTGTCCTGGTGCTTCTCTTAAGTACCTCAGAATTCTTTCAACCATGTTCCAATGATGTATCTTGGGGGCTTGCATATGTTGGCTTACTTGGTTGACTGCAAAGCACACATCTGGTCTTGTGATAGTGAGATATATGAGTTTTCCCACCATTCTCCTATAGTGCTTCACATCT
The DNA here is from genome assembly GCA_905132885.1 of Moricandia moricandioides. NCBI lineage: Eukaryota > Viridiplantae > Streptophyta > Magnoliopsida > Brassicales > Brassicaceae > Moricandia > Moricandia moricandioides. The sequence goes on along the minus strand of CAJHQQ010004681.1, from coordinate 1,111 downwards.
TCATAAGCCTTGTCTTCATACTCCCCCTCACGCATTACTTTGTATCCCTCCTCTAGAGGTGTTTTAGCAGCTCTACCACCAAGGTCTCCAGCTTCCTTTAATACATCAAGGGTGTATTTCCTTTGGGACAGAAACAGTCCCTCCTTGGATCTACACATCTCAATACCAAGAAAATATTTGAGCTCTCCCAAATCCTTGATATCAAATGTTGCCTTGAGGAATGCTTTGGTGGAGCTGATCCCCTCTTTATCACTGCCTGTGATGATGATATCATCCACATAGATGAGAATCACAATGATCCCTTGCTGGCTGGTGAGAGTAAACAAAGTGTGATCAGCTTCAGATTTCACAAACCCTCTTCCATTAAGGGTTGTGCTCAGTTTGTGATACCAGGCTCTTGGAGATTGCTTCAGACCATAGATTGCCTTCCTCAGCCTCAATACATTACCAGGTTTGACCATGTTTTCCATCCCTGGTGGAGGCCGCATGTATACTTCATCTTCTAGCTCTCCTTGTAAGAATGCATTCTTGACATCCATTTGCCAAAGATCCCATTCCAAATTCACAGCAAGAGAAAGCAAAATCCTTATGGTGTGAAGCTTTGCCACTGGTGCAAAGGTTTCAAGATAGTCCTCACCATATACTTGAGTGTAGCCTCTTGCTACCAGCCTGGTCTTCTTCCTCTCAGGTTTCCCATTGGCTAAGTACTTAATTGTGAACAACAGCATGCTTGTTACTGCCTTCTTGCCTTTGGGAAGTTCAGTTTCAAACCAGGTTCCATTTTTCTCCATAGCACCCATCTCATCTCTTACTGAATCTCTCCATTCCTTAATTGCCATAGCCTCTTCATATGACCTTGGTATGTAAGCCTCATCAAGGTTAGTGATGAAAGCTTGATGATCCATAGGATATTGAGCTAGGGAGCATGTTGCTTGTATAGGATGAGCTACAGCTTGTGAGTTGAAGTAGACCCTTGTGTTGATCCAATTAGAGGCCGGCTGTTTGATTCTAGTACTCCTCCTTAGTACTGGTTGTGATTCTTCATTTTGAACCTCTTCTTCATTGGCTGAGGGTTTGATGTAACCATGGTTGAGCCACAAGACTATTCTAA